>JZKD02S0920668.1:7074-24324 GCA_000966675.3 Picea glauca | reverse complement strand
AGACATAATTGATACTTTTCTTTTTTATAGAAGATCGCTAACTACGTGTAGACCTTCCACTATCCTCCCAACCTTAGACCATGTTTCTCAGACTCTCAATAGTGGGTCACCATGAAACTAGGAATAAAATCCACATGGGTAAAGGGATGTCTAACTAGGTCGGGGAAACAAGAAGTTACACATTCAACAGGAAGGATTTCATCCTAGGATCCAACTCACACTAAAATCCTACAAACTATCATTTTCCACATACCTGTCCCACCCCATGAACTGTGCCCCTTCTATGCTCAATAGTCCTTCGACTACCACACTTCCTTTTCAGGGCTTCAACAACTGGTCGGAAAGGAAGTCTCTGAGCACTGTAGCTACAGTTGGTCTCCCTCAGGAAATCACTTCCACAACAATTCTCTCACCCGGAGAGAGTTTATAATGGGCCTAAAAACCCGCCTCTTCAATCCACAGGCCTCACAACCTGCTTATTCTCTCCATATCTTAATTCAACTAGGTATGGACGATGGAAACAACAAATTTTGGGTATGGCATAGGTAATGGAAGCAACCATGCTCAGGAAAGGAACTATGTTGGAAACAAAAAAATTCAGGTAAGGCACACTACAGGTTCAAGAAAATTGCAAGTGTGTTATGCATAATAGTAAATTTGTGTGATCATTGTTGAAGGTGTGCATGAGGCATCGAGATATTCGACTGTTGGGGTCAATGGTTGCGTTCATGAATGCGTTCGTGAATGGGGAAGGATGGGAAAACAAAACAATTTCCACACATATATTTGCATGTTCCCTTGATGACACATGGCTCTCTTGGAGCTCATTTATCTCCACTTGTGATTCATTCGCCTTCCCATAATAACTTAGGATAAATAATTATCCTCACCATAGCCTTTAGGAATAATATTATAATATTCTTTTTCATATAAGCCCTCTAGCTTAGCCCCTTTCCTAGGCTCTTAGCCCTCCCTTTCCCTTCCTATTGGAGTTTACTCCCCCATATATTTTATCTTGGTTAGTCTACACACAATGATGTATTATATTAATGATATGAGTTTTTACGTATACAAAAATAGGCTCACTAGCCTTTAGCATCTATTCTCTCCAGCGTAATTCAACACATAAGCCTCCTAACTTATAATCACTTGGATCACCAGCCTATAAAACATATATACAATTTCAACTGGGGCTTGACCTTGGGTATTACATTCCCCTCCCATTATTTTTTCACTTTCCTCAGTGCAATATATATATATACACATTTATTACAAAAATTTCAAAAATATTAAAAAAGATGTGGGTATTTTTCCGCATAGCATCCTCATTCTCCCAAGTTGCATCATAAGGAACCTACCAATTCTATTGGACCTTTACGATCTATATGTATTAATTTTGAAGCTGTTTTATCTTCCAGTCCAGTATGCACACCAGATGCACTTGAAAAGTGCCTTCTTACTCCACCTAAATAACATTCCATTCAATAACATGATTCACATCAATTACATACATTTTGAGAAATGATACATGTAATACATTATAAATAGACATTGATTTAGGTAATGCAATAATATAAGCTACATGTCCAATCATCTCTACGATTTCAAATGACCCACAATAATGAGCTACCAACTTTAAAGAATTTCCCAACTTCAAAGAACTTTTGTTGGCCTTCACTTTCAAGAATACATGGTCACCCACTTTAAATTCCCCATGACTTATGCCCTTATCAGCATAGTTTTTCTTCCTTTCTTGAGTAGCCTTTAAATTATTCTTTATTTTTGACATTTTCTCTTCCATTTCTCTAAGTAAATTAGGTCCAACCACTACTCTATCTACTAGGTTGTCCCATCTTACAAGTGTGTTGCAACTTCTGCCATAAAGTTTCTCAAATGGGCTCATCTTTAGAGATTCTTTATACCCATTGTTATAATAAAACTCTACCAATTTTAGGTAGTCTTCCCATTTTGATGGTTTATCTATGACGTATATCCTCAACATATCCTGAATCACTTGATTCACCCTCTCTATTTTCCCATCAGATTTTGGATAATAAGATGTGTTAAAATTCAAATTCATTCCAACTCCTTTAAATAATCATTTTGAGAAATTCGATGTGAATTTTGGATCTCTATTAGACAAAATTGTCTTGGGTAGACCATGCAATCGATCAATTTCTCTCATATAAATATCAACAACGTTAGTTTCCTTGTGAGCGAGCTTCATTGGAATGAAATGGGAAACTTTGGAAAGCTTGTCCCCCACTACCATTATAGAATGATGTTTCTTTCTTGTTCTAGGAAGATTGGTGATGAAATACATTGTTACCACTTCCCATTTCCACTCATGGATTGATAATGGTTGAAGCAACCCAGTTGGGAGTCTATGCTCAAATTTGACTTTTTGAGACTCCAAACATTTGGCAATGTACTCAACAACTTATTTCTTCATGCCTAACCAATAATATTGGTTCTTAACAACTAAAATAGTTTTATGATACCCTGGATTTCTAGCATAAGTACAATATGCATTTCCCTCAATATCCATTGTTTCATTTCTTGGGAATTTGGTATAGAAATTCTTCCTTTGTACATGATAATTTCGTCATTTCCCATCTTGTAGTCTTCAATTTTCTACTGCAAAATATCTTGCTATAATTTTTCCATTAATTCCATGTATTACAAATCTGATTTTGCAGCCTCTAACATTATGTTTTTACAAATATGATTTGTACATGATAATAGTTGTAGAATGCAACTCATGCACTCTTCTTCTGATTGCATCAACCACTTTGTTCTCTTTCTCTTTGATATGCTTTATATCAAATTCACATTCACTGAGAAATTCTAACCACCTTCTTTTCCTGGCATTTGGAGTTGGTTCATCAAACACATATTTTAGACCATTATGGTCTGTTATTAGTTAAAACATTTTCCCCATGATTTTGTGTCTCCACTTCTTCAAGGAATTCACTATGGATTCCAACTCCAGATCATGAGTGGCATAATCCCTTTCATGCTCATTCAATTTCCTTGATTCATAACATAATTGAAATACCAATTTTCACCGAGGACTCCACCAAGTCCTTCTTTACATACATCTATGGATACAATGAATTTTCCATTTGGATCAACAATCCTTAGAATTGGAGCACTGGTTAATAATTTCTTCAAGTTGTGGAAACTCTTCACTTTCCAATGTCCATTGAAACTTCACTTGCTTCTTTTTCAAGGAAGTGATCGGGTGTGAAATATTTGAGAATCCTACAATAAATCTTGTGTATTATCTTGCAAGGCCTGTGAATGATATAGATTCTATCACATTCTCAGGTGTTGACCATCCTCTAATGGAATCAATGTTCTCAGGATCCACTGTTATTCCTTCCTCTAATATGATATTCCCCAAATAATGAATTTGGTTATGATAAAATGAGCACTTTCTCAATTTGTCATACAATTGATGCTCCCTTAATACTTGTAATATTGTATTCAAGTGTTTCTCATGTTCTTCTTCCGACTTGGAATATATAATAATTTCATCCAAAAAGACAATGAAAAACTTATCTAAGTATTCTCTGAAAACACCATTCATTAAACACATGAAGACAACTGCTTCATTTGATAACCCAAATGGCACCATTGTGAACTCATAATGACCATACCTTGTTCTAAAATCAGTCTTTCTAATGTCTTCATATTTATTTCTTACCTAATGATATCCTGACCTAAGATCAATCTTGAAGAATATTTTTGCATTCTTCAATTGATCAAATAGGTCATCGATCCTTGGAAAAGGATACTTATTCTTTACAATTACATTGTTCAATTGCCTGAATTCAATACGAAGGATCAATGTTCCATCCTTATTATTTACAAATAATACTGGCACACCCCAAGGTAACACACTTGGGCATATGTATCCCTTCTTAAGAATCTCATAAAGTTGCATTTGAAACTCCTTTAATTCTGGGGTACTCATCCTGTAAGGGGTCTTGGTTACTAGAGTTTCTCTAGGCATCAAATTTATAGATAAATCAATATCTCTTTTAGGGGGTAATCTTGGCATTTATTTAAATACATCCTCAAACTCCTTTGGGACTACATAATCTTCAATACTTGACACCTTATCCTTAGGTGTTTCTTCCATATGAGTTGAAAATATTTGACATCCTTTTCTATAACATTTGTTTAGCTGCAACTCTGAGATTTCTATGACAATTACTACTCTAGGAATTCCCTAAACTATCCTTAGGTTCCCTTCTCCATCCCAACAAGTAAATGATTTATTATAAAAGTCTGGGATAGCATGGTGTTTCTCCAACCAATCCATACCAATTAGAGAATCATAGGAACCTAAAGGAAAGACGTTCACATCTACCTTCGTGCTCAGCCCATTCATGTCCATTGGACATAACTTAACCATCTCATTAACGTTTATTTTGGCTCTGGTAGCCAACTGCACCAACCAAGATTTTTCATGTTTTCTTCTTGGAAAATGAAATCTTTCCACCATCTTAGGATCTGTATAACTATGACTAGTTCCTGAATCAATTAAAATTGTAATGGTTTGGTTGTTGATCATAACTTCCACTTCAATCATGTGTGACTGAAATTATTCTTTCTTTTTGTCTAGGGCTACATAGATACTGGGCACATCTATGCCCATGTCCTCCATTGTTTCAGCTTCTTGTACATTGTGAACAACTCTCACTTTTTCACTTTTGTGAGGAAAATTGCTATACTTATGATATTCCTTACAACCCCAACGTTGAATAGGTCATTGTCTTGGCATTTTCCCCCCTGTCTCAATCGTTCTAGGCTCTCTAGAAGTTGGTTTTCCATGAGGACTGTTTCAAAAGAATGGTGGCTTATTCCCCTTCTTCCTTTGTTCCATCTTGTACTTCTATTTGTCTTCCCAATATTTTTGGAAAGTTGGCTTTCCTTTATGTTGATAGTACATGCATTTAGCTCACCTTATGGTCTCCTCTAAAGTTTTGGGATCATCATATTGTATCTTGTCACTGATGAATGATGTCAGCCCGCTCAAATACCATTGAATATTAATTGCCTCATCCTTGATAAAGGAGACATACTTTAATAGTTCTTAAAACATTCTTTCATATTCATCTATGGTCATACTCCCTAGCTTAAGTTCAAATAACTCCTTCATCTTCTTGTCATAGTATCTCTTAATCGATTATTTCTTTTGAAAATACTTCTTTAATTCCTTCCAAGTAACATTTTTCTCTTTAATGTGTTGCACTTGCACAAGCTAGTCCCACCACATGGATTCCTTTCCCTTGAGATGATAGTTATAAATTATTCTTTATGCATGAGAAGAATAATTATGCAATTGAGAATACTTTGTCATGCCCAACAACCATGTCTCTGCATCTTCATCCTTCTTGTGCTCACCTTCAAATGTAGGAGGTTTGATCTTTTTCATTTCCCCTTGTAGATAATCCAACCCAGTCCTCTTCTTATGCTTTATAACAGGGGATGGAGTTAAGCTATTGTGTTCTCTCCTAGTGTAATTCCTCGGGGAGTGATGGTGATGTCTTCTATCATTTCTGGTTCTACCTTTCTTATCAGGAGACCTGTGACTTCCTGATTTTCTTGAGACATTCTCCTTATCCAATTTATTTTATATTTTTTCAAAGCTCTACATTAACTTCATGTTCAAGCCCTCCTACTTCTCCTTGTCTTTCATAAGCCTTTCATTATAAGATTTATGAATTTGGACATTCTTTTTCAAATTTTTAACGGTCTCAACCAAATTCAAGATTTCATCCTTTCCTTCTCCATGTCCATTTGAGTGTGTACCTTAATTACCCATATGGAAATACATCCCTCTAACCTTATCTTATTAGATATAAGTCCATTGTGTATCTTCCATTCCTTTACACTTTGTGTTGATCCTGTTATGATCTACTTGTTGTTAACACTACAAAATGTGCAACCAACAGAACTTGTCAGGCTAATTGACTCAACAATTTCAGGAAAATATGAACCATTCTAGTTCATTAATATATTAGACTTATTCCTTCTAATTTTATAATTAATTGAATATTCAGATGAATTTTCTTGGTGAACAATTATATTCTACTATACAAGATCTTTCCAAAGACTTCTTTCGTTCTCAATTCCGAGTTTTGAGCAAAAAGTTATGAATATTTAAAAATTGTCCTTCGTNTCCTTTTCTAAGCCCCTTTCTATCCTTAAAAACACTTTTTGGGCACTAGCCCTTTTTCTTCTGCCCCCAATATCATGTGACCATGGGCTATGACCAAGTGCTTAACTAGAAAGTGCTTTTTCGGAAATTCGGGACTTCAGGGCCCAAAAAATTTAGGCTTCAGAGGCTCTTACAACCTCCCATCTTATTTCTCCTGAACACTAAACTGGCAAACTCTTGCATGGTCCATATTCAAAACTTCGGTGCTCCGTTGCTTCAGAGCTTTGGGAGTTTCGCTAACATAACATCACACTTCTCCCAAATGTCGAACTGGCAAAATCCTAGACTGGCACTTTGGAGCTTTGCGCTTCGGGGGTTCTTATACTATTAAGCCTTAATTCTCCCGAATGCCAAATTTCTGATTTCTCAGGCAGGCATTTTGGTGTTTCATTACTCTGGCACTCCCCTGCTTCACGCTTCAGAATTTTTGACCACACAAAACGTAAATTTCCCCAAATGCCGAAAGAGAGAACTACTTCAGTGCTCCCAGGCTCTGGAGCTTCGGGCTTCAGAAGATCGTCCAACAACATACACACATATCCTCGAATGTTGAATCTTCAAACTTCTAGAGTCTCATCCGTAATCACGCAATAGGGTAATGCTACGTGTTGAAAATATAGAGATGACATGTGGCCTAATCTATGGGTGACACGTGTCAAGTTCTAATTGGCACAAAAGGTCTGTGAAAAGCATGAAAACATATGACACATGGTATGCTTAGAGTGGGTCCACTTCACCCTAGGTGACATCAACATGTCATGTCACTTCAATGCTCCAGGAATTTGGGACTTCAGAGGGTCTCACACCAAAACACATCATACCACCCAAATGTCGAACTTTTGAACTCCTGAACAATGTTCTCCAAAGCTTCAGAACTTCAGGCTTCAGAGGATTTCACAAAACAACACAAAATTTGCCTCAGATGTTGAAGTGGTTGACTCCTCAAACCTTTTGTCTCCCGAGAATTAATACTTCAACGTTCCAGAGCTTCGGGATTCAGAAGAATTCACATTATAAAGCTTTTAGAAACACTTGAACGTGAAACTTCTGAACAACACTATTTGGAATTTTGAGGCTCCAGAGCTTCAAAACATCAGGCTTCAGAGGATTCTTCTTCAAATTTACATCAGAATTCCTGAATGTCGGACTTCCGAACTACCGAACAGACATTCTTCGGAGCTTCAAAACTTCAGGCTTCGAGAGACTTCTCCACACTACACCACAAATATCCTGAACATTGAATTCTCGAATACTTTCTAATATTGAGACACGTGTCCACAAACATGAACGGTCTGGATTAGATCTGGACTTCGGGACTTTGGGGAAAACTCTACTCCACACAACCCCAACCAAATTCTCCCGAAGTGTTAAATTGTCGAACCACTCAAGGATCGAACAACCTACCTTCTCCCAGAGATCTACAGTTGAGATATGCTTCGGGACTTCGGGGTTTTTTCCTCCTTTTTGTCAAAATACTTGAAATCTACCGAAGTAGCAAAGTCCAAAGGACTTTGAGCGGTTAACAACCATGTGACTTCTCCAGATGCAACAACTGTGAAGGATTTTGTCCCCTCCCAAACAGATCTCGACCCTTCTTCTTCTCACAAAGAGAGATTTCTCTTCTTTGAGTTTCAAACTTATAGAAGTATCCTGCACACTCCTTGCACTTCAAATTCGACCCATCCAAGGTCGGATTTCGCTTGAACATATATTAAATTATGAAACTTTCACCACTTTGGCCAATTTTCTCCAATTTTCCAAGAATTTAACAACATAAATTCGATCTTTTCCCAATTCCATTAAAGTGACTAAAATCAACTTGCTCATCCCATCCAATCTCAATGTTGAAAACTGGATCTCTAATACCAAATTGTAACACACCCCGAGCACCCAGGTTGGGCCATGCCACATTAAAACTTTGCGTCCTTTTGATATCCAAATTGTAACATACCGAGCCTTAGGCCTGTTGGCCTCTGCCACAATGAAACTCTTGCAAAACTTCAAATATATAAAACTTAAGAAGATTAATACACTATGTTAATACATAGATTCATGTGTAAATAACATTAATCCTATACATACAACATACACAGGAAATACTCATAAATATAAATACATGTATAAATACACAACATGAAAATAAACACATAATTGATACTTATCCTTTTTATATAAGACCACCAATTGCGTGTAGACCTTCCACAATCCTTCCAGCCTTACACCATGTTTCTTAGACTCTCAATAGTGGTTCACCCCTAGACTAGGACTAAACTCCACCCGGATAAATGGATTCCTAACTAGGTTCAGGCAACATGGAGTTACACAGTCAATAGGGATTTTGTCCTAATATACAGATCACACTAACAAACTACATCCTCTCATTCCCCACATGCATGTCCCACCCCATGAAGTGTGCCCCTCTTCTTCTCAACAGTCATTCGCCTACCACACTTCCCTTCCATGGCTTCAAAACAGGTTGGAAACGAAGTCTCTGAGCATTGTAGCTCTAGTTGGGATCCCTCAGAAAATCACTTCCCCAACAATTATCTCACCTGAAGAGAGTTTCTAATGAGCTTGAAAACCTTCCTCTTCAATCCATAGGCCTAAAAACATGATTCTTCTATCCAACTCTTAAGTCAACCAGGTATGGGTGATGGAAACATTAAAATTCGGGTATGGAACAGGTAATGGCAACAACCACACTCAAGAAAGAAACTGTGTTGGAAGAAACAACATTCAGGTAAGGTATATTATTGGTTCAGGAAAAGTACATATGCATTGTGCATAGCAGGAAATGTACAAGATCATTGTTGAAGGTGTGCATGAGGCATGGAGAGATTCGACTGTTGCAGTCAATGGCTACGTGACTGAATGTGTTCGTTAATGGGGAAAGATGGAAAAATAGACTAATTTCCCTACATATATTTATAGGCGCCCTTGCTGACACATGGCTCTCGTGGAGCTCGTTTCTCTCCACTTATGATTCATTCACCTTCCCATAAGAACTTAGGATAAATCAATTATCCTCACCATAGCCTTTAGGAATAATATTATAATATTCCTTTTGAGATAATCCCTCTAGCTTATCCCCTTTCCTAGTCTATTATCCCTCCCTTTCCCTTCCTACTGGTGTTTAGTTCCCCATATTCTTTTATCGTGGTCAGTCTACACTCAACGATGTATTATATTAATGATATTAGTGTTTACATATACAAAAATAGTCTCACTGGCCTTTCACATCTAGGCTCTCTGGCCTAATTCAACATATAAGCCTCCTAGATTATAATCACTTGGCTCACTAACCTATAAAACATATTTACAATTTCAACTGGGGCTCGGCTTTGGGGTATTACAATTTGGCCAAACTTCATTATGGTTCCCTCTATCTATATCAAAAACAATGAGAATTGTGGCAATGGCATAGAAATACATGCGAAGGGTATGTTTCCTTGACATAGTTTGTTCAGAGCTTTATGAATACTCTGAGACTAAAACCTAGTTTCTTAGTTTTTTTATCAAGTCGAAACAATCAGGCACATTGGAAGACGTTTTATCTGCATTTGAACACTTGTATTTCCACACAGAAGGTATGTTCAATGCTTTCTTCAGGGAATTATTTATCAATAGCCTCAAGGATGAAATTTGTGTTGAGGTCATAATGGCTCGCCCTCAAACTTGGTTGGAAGCTACCCAATGAGNTGCAACTCATGCACTCTTCTTCTGATTGCATCAACCACTTTGTTCTCTTTCTCTTTGATATGCTTTATATCAAATTCACATTCACTGAGAAATTCTAACCACCTTCTTTTCCTGGCATTTGGAGTTGGTTCATCAAACACATATTTTAGACCATTATGGTCTGTTATTAGTTAAAACATTTTCCCCATGATTTTGTGTCTCCACTTCTTCAAGGAATTCACTATGGATTCCAACTCCAGATCATGAGTGGCATAATCCCTTTCATGCTCATTCAATTTCCTTGATTCATAACATAATTGAAATACCAATTTTCACCGAGGACTCCACCAAGTCCTTCTTTACATACATCTATGGATACAATGAATTTTCCATTTGGATCAACAATCCTTAGAATTGGAGCACTGGTTAATAATTTCTTCAAGTTGTGGAAACTCTTCACTTTCCAATGTCCATTGAAACTTCACTTGCTTCTTTTTCAAGGAAGTGATCGGGTGTGAAATATTTGAGAATCCTACAATAAATCTTGTGTATTATCTTGCAAGGCCTGTGAATGATATAGATTCTATCACATTCTCAGGTGTTGACCATCCTCTAATGGAATCAATGTTCTCAGGATCCACTGTTATTCCTTCCTCTAATATGATATTCCCCAAATAATGAATTTGGTTATGATAAAATGAGCACTTTCTCAATTTGTCATACAATTGATGCTCCCTTAATACTTGTAATATTGTATTCAAGTGTTTCTCATGTTCTTCTTCCGACTTGGAATATATAATAATTTCATCCAAAAAGACAATGAAAAACTTATCTAAGTATTCTCTGAAAACACCATTCATTAAACACATGAAGACAACTGCTTCATTTGATAACCCAAATGGCACCATTGTGAACTCATAATGACCATACCTTGTTCTAAAATCAGTCTTTCTAATGTCTTCATATTTATTTCTTACCTAATGATATCCTGACCTAAGATCAATCTTGAAGAATATTTTTGCATTCTTCAATTGATCAAATAGGTCATCGATCCTTGGAAAAGGATACTTATTCTTTACAATTACATTGTTCAATTGCCTGAATTCAATACGAAGGATCAATGTTCCATCCTTCTTATTTACAAATAATACTGGCACACCCCAAGGTAACGCACTTGGGCCTATGTATCCCTTCTTAAGAATCTCATAAAGTTGCATTTGAAACTCCTTTAATTCTGGGGTACTCATCCTGTAAGGGGTCTTGGATACTAGAGTTTCTCTAGGCATCAAATTTATAGATAAATCAATATCTCTTTTAGGGGGTAATCTTGGCATTTATTTAAATACATCCTCAAACTCCTTTAGGACTACATAATCTTCAATACTTGACACCTTATCCTTAGGTGTTTCTTCCATATGAGTTGAAAATATTTGACATCCTTTTCTATAACATTTGTTTAGCTGTAACTCTGAGATTTCTATGACAATTACTATGCTAGGAATTCCCTAAACTATCCTTAGGTTCCCTTCTCCATCCCAACAAGTAAATGATTTATTATAAAAGTCTGGGATAGCATGGTGTTGCTCCAACCAATCCATACCAATTAGAGAATCATAGTAACCTAAAGGAAAGACGTTCAAATCTACCTTGGTGCTCAGCCCATTCATGTCCATTGGACATAACTTAACCATCTCATTAACTTTTATTTTGGCTCTAGTAGGCAACTGCACCAACCAAGATTTTTCATGTTTTCTTCTTGGAAAATGAAATCTTTCCACCATCTTAGGATCTGTATAACTATGACTAGTTCCTGAATCAATTAAAATTGTAATGGTTTGGTTGTTGATCATAACTTCCACTTCAATCATGTGTGACTGAAATTATTCTTTCTTTTTGTCTAGGGCTACATAGATACTGGGCACATCTATGCCCATGTCCTCCATTGTTTCAGCTTCTTGTACATTGTGAACAACTCTCACTTTTTCACTTTTGTGAGGAAAATTGCTATACTTATGATATTCCTTACAACCCCAACGTTGAATAGGTAATTGTCTTGGCATTTTCCCCCCTGTCTCAATCGTTCTAGGCTCTCTAGAAGTTGGTTTTCCGTGAGGACTGTTTCAAAAGAATGGTGGCTTATTCCCCTTCTTCCTTTGTTCCATCTTGTACTTCTAGTTGTCTTCCCAATATTTTTGGAAAGTTGGCGTTCCTTTATGTTGATAGTACATGCATTTATCTCACCTTATGGTCTCCTCTAAAGTTTTGGGATCATCATATTGTATCTTGTCACTGATGAATGATGTCAGCCCACTCAAATACGATTGAATATTAATTGTCTCATCCTTGATAAAGGGGACATACTTTAATAGTTCTTAAAACATTCTTTCATATTCATCTATGGTCATACTCCCTACATTAAGTTCAAAGAACTCCTTCATCTTCTTGTCATAGTATCTCTTAATCAATTATTTCTTTTGAAAATACTTCTTTAATTCCTTCCAAGTAAAATTTTTCTCTTTAATGTGTTGCACTTGCACAAGATAGTCCCACCACATGGATGCCTTTCCCTTGAGATGATAGTTATAAATTATTCTTTATGCATGAGAAGAATAATTATGCAATTGAGAATACTTTGTCATGCCCAACAACCATGTGTCTGCATCTTCATCCTTCTTGTGCTCACCTTCAAATGTAGGAAGTTTGATCTTTTTCATTTCCCCTTGTAGATAATCCAACCCAATCCTCTTCTTATGCTTTATAACAGGGGATGGACTTAAGCTATTGTGTTCTCTCCTAGTGGAATTCCTCGGGGAGTGATGGTTATGTCTTCTATCATTTCCGGTTCTACCTTTCTTATCAGGAGACCTGTGACTTCCTGATTTTCTTGAGACATTCTTTTTATCCAATTTATTTTATATTTTTTCAAAGCTCTACATTAACTTCATGTTCAAGACCTCCTACTTCTCCTTGTCTTTCATAAGCCTTTCATTATAAGATTTATGAATTTGGACATTCTTTTTCAAATTTTTAACGGTCTCAACCAAATTCAAGATTTCATCCTTTCCTTCTCCATGTCCATTTGAGTGTGTACCTTAATTACCCATATGGAAATACATCCCTCTAACCTTATCTTATTAGATATAAGTCCATTGTGTATCTTCCATTCCTTTACACTTTGTGTTGATCCTGTTATGATCTACTTGTTGTTAAATCTACAAAATGTGCAGCCAACAGGACTTGTCAGGCTAATTGACTCAACAATTTTAGGAAAATATGAACCATTCTAGTTCATTAATATATTAGACTTATTCCTTCTAATTTTATAATTAATTGACTATTCAGATGAATTTTCTTGGTGAACAATTATATTCTACTATACAAGATCTTTCCAAAGACTTCTTTCGTTCTCAATTTCGAGTTTTGAGCAAAAAGTTATGAATATTTGAAAATTGTCCTTCGTGGGGGGGGGGTAATATTTGTACAATTGTTCTTCTTCTTCAGAAGTCGATTTAGATATTAGACGCATGTCAAATACTCTCTCAAGGTTCAAAATATCTTTTGATTTCCTTCCAATGCAGGTCCATACAAATCAAAACCCGACAGGCTCCTTTTCTAAGCCCCTTTCTATCCTTAAAAACACTTTTTGGGCACTAGCCCTTTTTCTTCTGCCCCCAATATCATGTGACCATGGGCTATGACCAAGTGCTTAACTAGAAAGTGTTTTTTTGGAAATTCGGGACTTCAGGGCCCAAAAAATTTAGGCTTCAGAGGCTCTTACTACCTCCCATCTTATTTCTCCTGAACACTAAACTGGCGAACTCTTGCATGGTCCATATTCAAAACTTCGGTGCTCCGTTGCTTCAGATCTTTGGGAGTTTCGCTAACATAACATCACACTTCTCCCAAATGTCGAACTGGCAAAATCCTAGACTGGCACTTTGGAGATTTGTGCTTCGGGGGTTCTTATACTATTAAGCCTTAATTCTCCCGAATGCCAAATTTCTGAATTCTCAGGCAGGCATTTTGGTGTTTCATTACTCTGGCACTCCCTGCGTCACGCTTCGGAATTTTTGACCACACAAAACGTAAATTTCCCCAAATGCCGAAAGAGCGAACTACTTCAGTGCTCCCAGGCTCTGGAGCTTCGGGCTTCATAAGATCGTCCAACAACATACACACATATCCTCGAATGTTGAATCTTCAAACTTCTAGAGTCTCATCTGTAATCACACAATAGGGTAATGCTACGTGTTGAAAATATAAAGATGACATGTGGCCTAATCTATGGGTGACACGTGTCAAGTTCTAATTGGCAAAAAAGGTCTGTGAAAAGCATGAAAACATATGACACATGGTATGCTTAGAGTGGGTCCACTTGACCCTAGGTGACATCAACATGTCCTGTCACTTAAATGCTCCAGGAATTTGGGACTTCAGATGGTCTCACACCAAAACACATCATACCACCTGAATGTCGAACTTTTGAACTCCTGAACAATGTTCTCCAAAGCTTCAGAACTTCAGGCTTCAGAGGATTTCACAAAACAACCCAAAATTTGCCTCAGATGTTGAAGTGGTTGACTCCTCAAACCTTTTCTCTCCCGAGAATTAATACTTCAACGTTCCAGAGCTTCGGGATTCAGAAGAATTCACATTATAAAACTTTTAGAAACACTTGAACGTGAAACTTCTGAACAACACTATTTGGAGTTTTGAGGCTCCAGAGCTTCAAAACATCAGGCTTCAGAGGATTCTTCTTCAAATTACATCAGAATTCCTGAATGTCGGACTTCTGAACTACCGAACAGACATTCTTCGGAGCTTCGAAACTTCAGGCTTCGAGAGACTTCTTCACACTACACCACAAATATCCTGAACATTGAATTCTCGAATACTTGCTAATATTGAGACACGTGTCCACAAACATGAACGGTCTGGATTAGATATGGACTTCGAGACTTTGGGGAAAACTCTACTCCACACAACCCCAACCAAATTCTCCTGAAGTGTTAAATTGTTGAACCACTCAAGGATCGAACAACCTACCTTCTCCCAGAGATCTACAGTTGAGATATGCTTTGGGACTTCGGGGTTTTTTCCTCCTTTTTGTCAAAATACTTGAAATATACCGAAGTAGCAAAGTCCAAAGGACTTTGAGGGGTTAACAACCATGTGACTTCTCCAGATGAGACAACTGTGAAGGATTTTGTCCCCTCCCAAATAGATCTCGACCCTTCTTCTTCTCACAAAGAGAGATTTCTCTTCTTTGAGTTTCAAACTTATAGAAGTATCCTGCACACTCCTTGCACTTCAAATTCGACCCATCCAAGGCCAGATTTCACTTGAACATATATTAAATTATGAAACTTTCACCACTTTGGCCAATTTTCTCCAATTTTCCAAGAATTTAACAACATAAATTGGATCTTTTCCCAATTCCATTAAAGTGACTAAAATCAACTTGCTCATCCCATCCAATCTCAATGTTGAAAACTGGATCTCTAATACCAAATTATAACACACCCCGAGCACCCAGGTTGGGCCATGCCACATTAAAACTTTGCGTCCTTTTGATATCCAAATTGTAACATACCGAGCCTTAGGCCTGTTGGCCTCTGCCACAATGAAACTCTTGCAAAACTTCAAATATATAAAACTTAAGAAGATTAATACACTATGTTAATACATAGATTCATGTGTAAATAACATTAATCCTATACATACAACATACACAGGAAATACTCATAAATATAAATACATGTATAAATACACAACATGAAAATAAACACATAATTGATACTTATCCTTTTTATATAAGACCACCAATTGCGTGTAGACCTTCCACAATCCTTCCAGCCTTACACCATGTTTCTTAGACTCTCAATAGTGGTTCACCCCTAGACTAGGACTAAACTCCACCCGGATAAATGGATTCCTAACTAGGTTCAGGCAACATGGAGTTACACAGTCAATAGGGATTTTGTCCTAATATACAGATCACACTAACAAACTACATCCTCTCATTCCCCACATGCATGTCCCACCCCATGAAGTGTGCCCCTCTTCTTCTCAACAGTCATTCGCCTACCACACTTCCCTTCCATGGCTTCAAAACAGGTTGGAAACGAAGTCTCTGAGCATTGTAGCTCTAGTTGGGATCCCTCAGAAAATCACTTCCCCAACAATTATCTCACCTGAAGAGAGTTTCTAATGAGCTTGAAAACCTTCCTCTTCAATCCATAGGCCTAAAAACATGATTCTTCTATCCAACTCTTAAGTCAACCAGGTATGGGTGATGGAAACATTAAAATTCGGGTATGGAACAGGTAATGGCAACAACCACACTCAAGAAAGAAACTGTGTTGGAAGAAACAACATTCAGGTAAGGTATATTATTGGTTCAGGAAAAGTACATATGCATTGTGCATAGCAGGAAATGTACAAGATCATTGTTGAAGGTGTGCATGAGGCATGGAGAGATTCGACTGTTGCAGTCAATGGCTACGTGACTGAATGTGTTCGTTAATGGGGAAAGATGGAAAAATAGACTAATTTCCCTACATATATTTATAGGCGCCCTTGCTGACACATGGCTCTCGTGGAGCTCGTTTCTCTCCACTTATGATTCATTCACCTTCCCATAAGAACTTAGGATAAATCAATTATCCTCACCATAGCCTTTAGGAATAATATTATAATATTCCTTTTGAGATAATCCCTCTAGCTTATCCCCTTTCCTAGTCTATTATCCCTCCCTTTCCCTTCCTACTGGTGTTTAGTTCCCCATATTCTTTTATCGTGGTCAGTCTACACTCAACGATGTATTATATTAATGATATTAGTGTTTACATATACAAAAATAGTCTCACTGGCCTTTCACATCTAGGCTCTCTGGCCTAATTCAACATATAAGCCTCCTAGATTATAATCACTTGGCTCACTAACCTATAAAACATATTTACAATTTCAACTGGGGCTCGGCTTTGGGGTATTACAATTTGGCCAAACTTCATTATGGTTCCCTCTATCTATATCAAAAACAATGAGAATTGTGGCAATGGCATAGAAATACATGCGAAGGGTATGTTTCCTTGACATAGTTTGTTCAGAGCTTTATGAATACTCTGAGACTAAAACCTAGTTTCTTAGTTTTTTTATCAAGTCGAAACAATCAGGCACATTGGAAGACGTTTTATCTGCATTTGAACACTTGTATTTCCACACAGAAGGTATGTTCAATGCTTTCTTCAGGGAATTATTTATCAATAGCCTCAAGGATGAAATTTGTGTTGAGGTCATAATGGCTCGCCCTCAAACTTGGTTGGAAGCTACCCAATGAG
>JZKD02S0920635.1:0-13918 GCA_000966675.3 Picea glauca | reverse complement strand
CATAGTGAGTAGTGAATGGGGCCAACGTTGAAATTTCTTCAATATGTGCCTGTATGCATCGAAATTTGACATGGTTAGACTAGACACATGCCTTGACGGTATGGGAGGGTTTCAATAGTCAAGGATGTATGATGTCATACAGAAACATTTTGAAAACATTTCAACATTGGCCCCATTCACAGGTCATCATTTCCCATCATGTACTCTAGCCCTAGTACAATGTCTTTTAATAGTTGTTTCCTTTAAAATTCGACCATTCAGAAAACTAAAACGAAACAAGGACGAGATGAGGCGATATATAGAGTGGGTCTGTGAATGATATTTGAGTATAAGGGAAAATAGATCTTCCATTCCATACAAAACACAAGGGAAAATGTTTTCTTTCTCTACCCAACAATCCCTCAAGCATATCCTTCCTTTTCAGTGCCCTCGTGTAGGAAGAAATAGTCCAATCCATTGATTTCTTTATGGGAAACCTAGTGGAGTATTTCATTAGCTCTTAAATAATTAATAAGAACCTATTTCATGGGCATGGGGTTGAAGGTTTTCTAATTTTCCTTGCCTCTATGCTTATCTACAACCATCTATCTCTCTTCCAAGGTTTGCTATTTCGGCATTGTTGCATTAGTTTTGGTCATTTCTAAATTTGGATTATTTAGTAACTAAGGGGAATATAGTGTGGGGGTTATGTGACTAATGGTGATAATGATCACAAGATAATTTCCATGAGGTAGGAGAATGCATGAATGACTCACACTTATTGAAAATGTTTAAACTCCTTTTTGATGTGTGGATTTCTTTAATGTTGGAGGATATCAAAGATGTGTCATTGCGACTAAGTGGACATATGTTGGTGAGAACGATGTCATCATCTCACCATATTCACTCACAGATTCTTTAGAGGATGATGTCATCATCTCATCATTTTTATTATTGTTGTCATCGACCTAGTCAAAATCATAACCACATCCTAAATACCTAGTGGACCTTCTTAAATGAGGCCACATTACATTTATTCCATAATAACTAACTAGTGGGCCTTATTTAATAACAACAACCATAATGGACCCAATCCACTTTACATTGAATGACCACCATAAATATACCATTACTAGTTTAATGGGCCTTTTTCCCCTCCACCCACCGAATCCATTCCATTTTAGATTGAATGACCACCATAACTATACCATCACTAGTCTAATGGGCCTTTCACCCCCCTCCTAGCACCCCCCACCTATTAAACCTCTAAGAAGGATCCCAACATTCCATACCCCTTTTGAAATTGTTTCCCTCAATGCTTGTAGTGTGGATGTACACCAATAAATGAGGGTCCCATGTATGGTTTCTAATCATAAATATGAAGTAGTCCAAAGAGATAGGGTCCCATGTGCAAGGGTTTGTCTCAATGCTCCATTTGTCCAAGAAGTTCATCCATAAATCTAGGTCCCATGTACGAGTGATGACCACCATGCTAAAATAGTCAGTGTCCCATGTGCAAGTACTAACTGCAATGCTAAAAGAATCCAAAAATATCGTCCATAAACTTGGATCCCATCTCTGGTAGTTCATTTTGACACCCAAATGATGATTCTTGAGCTCAACTAATGGTAGAGTATGTCCTCAAAATTCCCACCATGGTCATGTGGATCCAAATAAATAGAATCCAAAAGATCATCTGCATGGTTGTAAGAGGTATATTCGGGAGATGAAATTAACATTACCATTTAAGATTGTCCAAGATGAACACCAATAGCCATCATCGGCTCGTAAGTAACCTCAAAGACATTATATACATTAGGTGGAGTAGAGGCATCAAAATGGAAAGAGAAAGTAGTTATCTTCCAAGAAAAGCCAATTTTTTATGTACCAACCATCACAATCATGCTTTGAATCCTACCAAGAAAATATTTCTCATTTATACTCTTCACTAATATCATGATATGTTTCAAGAAGTTGTCAGCTCTCTTTAAGCTCTCGTATTATGTGTGTGATTTGATCCTCACAATTTGTTTCCATTATTTGGATTTATGAGGCTTTGTGGGCATTGAATATTGATCAAAAGAATAACATAATATCAAATAAAACCCCCAAAAATCCTCTATCCAATGACATTGGTATAGTTGCAATATGGGCGCTCTGTCAAAAGATATATTCTCCACAATATTGATGGTTCTCACAAAAAGGACCCTAGAATAAATTAATTTAAATCAACGATATCTCCACTTCCTAGACTTCGATTGGAACCATTTTTTTTTAATTGGATTTTTTTTCAAGAGGAATTGAAATCTAGACTTGGTTTTCCCATATTATGCACATAAAGCTACATGAATATATATGAATGTTTCTGCCTCTTTTTTCTTAGGAAAAAAAATACAAAAAGAAGGAAAACAAATTCTTCCACTTTCTTTCCCAAGAAGGAGCTCCAATACCAATTGTTATCTACCTTAGTTATAAAAATTAAATCACATATAATATATCCAAGCTTAAGATTGTAAAGTCCCATTTACTTGATTATATAAAAATACCCTTCAGGCATGGCAACACTATAAAATGTTCCTTTTGGAAGAAATCCACTATTGTTCACTTACCTCTTAAGGTAAGGTGACCTCTCATTGAGCTAAGATTGAACACAAAATACTTCAATACATATCCATAAGGACTATGTCTCTCTTTATAGCTAACTAGAGAACCCTAATGATAACCACCTCCTAATTACCTAATGAACTTTCTTTAACGAGGCCAAATTACATGTATTCCATTCTAACTGACTAATGGATCTTATTTAATAATAACATCCATAATGGACCCATTCCACTTTACATTGAATGACCAACATAACTATATCATTACTACTCTAGTGCTCCCTTTGGCCCCCTAATTACACCCCTAGGGAGGATCCCAACATCTATCCATCAACCATTGTGGCACTCTCTTCTCCTCAATAACACAATGAAAACATTTAAGGAATATCCTACAAGGATCTAATCTCACTCACACCAACCCATTTATCTCATGACATAGCCAATATGCTCACTATTGAGCACTCTAGGCCCTCATATAGACATCAACCTTCATGAGCTTCTCTTCCATGTCATATCACAAGGGAGATCTCCCTTTTATCTACTCCATTGTCCCTTGGATATCTTCTTCCCTTCCAATGTAGGAAAAAAACTTCCAACAGTATTGGTTTCACACTTTGAATGACCTAAAGGTAACCACTCAGTTCAAAATATCCATGAACAACACTAAGAAGGTTGCAGGTTTTAATGGTGTTTAGTACTTCACCTCTTGTGGACGACATTCCAAACATGTTTTTTCCCTCAAAAACATCCAATTTCATATCATTTCTTACAAGCAAATCCCCCACTCCCCATAGCTTTTTCCTAGCCATAATTCCATGGGGATTTTTCCTTGTTTGCATGCATAAAAACCATGTTTCCACACAAGTTCCACCATGAACAATGAGAAGAAGAGAATTTGGATAGGAAATTGGATAATGCACGTGGGAAATAAATGTTCTTAGGTAGAATGGAGAGTCTAAGAATCATTCATGAATGTGGGTGAATAATGGTTTCCCCCCAAGTTTATTATGCATAAGACAAGTGTGCCCTTCCCAAGAAGCATGAGGAAACATCCAAAAGAACACCCAATTAAAGATGAGTGGGAAATATTTTTAAGGAATCATGGGAAATTAAGTTTTTACTTCAAAGGACAAGTGTCTAACCATATCACCCATGCACCCCCTTTCCTCTTTCACTCTTATGGTATCATGGTCCCCTTGTTACTTCTCAAGCAACCTTTTATGTGGATAATTTATTGCCATTGTCATATCATAAGGACACCATGGAAATCATAAAAATCACACCATAATATTTTCCCACAATGGAAAGCCATCTAAAATTCAATAGTCAGACCACTAGGAACATTTACAACTCATTGAACTTATTTATACAGAACCCAAATAATACATGAGTTTATGTATTATATTCTAGGGGTCAAGGGTAATGCATTCATTGTTGAATATTCTATAAGAGAGTTGTAACAATTAAAGTTTACTATTAATATTCGANATTTTATCAAAGTTTGTGGATGAGGTAACGTGTGATTTGGTGCCACTCAATGAATGTGGAATGGTATTAAGAAACCCTTATTTGTATTATCGCAAAAAAATATTCTACAGGGAACGTAATCAATATCACTTAACTAAAGAAGGCAATGAATATGTTGTACATTCTCATTACATAAAAGAAAATCAATCTCTTTAAACATTAATGGAACAATTAAGGAAGGCCACTTATGCAAGAAACACACCTATAATTGTGTCAAATAAAGCAATTGATCTTAATCATGAACATGAGATGGTTCTAGAATGGAAATTCAATCATACTTTGCTTCAAGATAAGCTAATGTCGTGCAAGCACACCAAACATATTAGCTCATTTGCAGTCATATTTATGATATTATCACTGCTAATGTTTTCAACATGGATGGTAGTGGCTTCAGTAAGATGTGAAAGGGTACAAGTGGCTAAAAATGTGTTGTCAGTTGTCATGTTTTTTTTTCAATTGAGTATGATGAGACAGGTGCACAGGATAGAGTTTAAAGACAAAGGAAAAGTGGGGTGGCCTATCTCGCACTTGATGACTGGTTCATACCCTTTTGGAGGAAGAAAAGGTATTAGTGGGGAGGCATGATCCAAAATGGATCCAGGAAGGCCTAAAATAAAAGTTCTCAGAATCAGACGAAACCCACGCCATTGTGTTGGGCTCATCACGCTGATTTCGACTATATAATGTTTTCCACAAATGGGCACTATATGCAAAAGTTATCATGTTCTGATCGATTTCCCAAACAACAAAAAAGTAAAACTGGTCAATGTCAATAGGTCGTACTGCTAACTTTAGAAGTATGACAAGTGATGTCAGCATGAAATCATGGTGATGTCAGCAAGGACACATGACAGCACAAGGATGTGACATGTGTCACTCAGTTTTGGTGTTTTTGGGATGAGTTGGACCGGTACAGAAATGACACATGGCATTGTATGGACGTGACATGTGGCAGTACATACATGATGTGGACCAATGACAGGTTGACACATGGCGATACAAATGATAGGTGGTTGTATGGATGCTGACATGGCAGGGTGACTAGGAAGTTGTAACACCCTTGTTTTCCCTTGTTTGTAGATATAATTATATGGGGCAAGGGATGATGGCAAACTCAATATGTGTGAATGTTTGATTTGATGGACCTTTGTATAAAAGGTCAATGAATGTAAATTTTGTTATTTACTAGAAAATGGATAAATGTTGCATGACTGCTGGAAAGGGGTGTGCTAAGAGAGACCACGAATTCTATGAAAGAGATGGTCAAGGGGACCATGAATGGTTGCATTAACCTCCACCAAACTAGTACCTTACTGTATTTAATTGCTCAGGACCAGAACAATCCTTTGACACAGAAANAAGATCGATACATTGATATATAATGGATCTCAATCTAACTTGATTTCAGAGGAAGTGGTTAAACAATTGGGATTGACAACTAAGCTACATCATAAACCTTACTCACTTAAATGGACAAGAAACAATCATAAATTGCACATAACAAAGAAATGCACTTTAAATTTTGTAATTTTATCAAAGTTTGTGGATGAGGTAACGTGTGATTTGGTTCCACTCAATGAATGTGGAATGGTATTAAGAAACCCTTATTTGTATTATCGCAAAAAAATATTCTACAGGGAACATAATCAATATCACTTAACTAAAGAAGGCAATGAATATGTTGTACATTCTCATTACATAAAAGAAAATCAATCTCTTTAAACATTAATGGAACAATTAAGGAAGGCCACTTATGCAAGAAACACACCTATAATTGTGTCAAATAAAGCAATTGATCTTAGGCATGAACATGAGATGGTTCTAGAATGGAAATTCAATCATACTTTGCTTCAAGATAAGCTAATGTCGTGCAAGCACACCAAACATATTAGCTCATTTGCAGTCATATTTCTGACATTATCACTGCTAATGTTTTCAACATGGATGGTAGTGGCTTCAGTAAGATGTGAAAGGGTACAAGTGGCTAAAAATATGTTGTCAGTTGTCATGGTTTTTTTTCAATTGAGTATGATGAGACAGGTGCACAGGATAGAGTTTAAAGACAAAGGACAAGTGGGGTGGCCTATCTCGCACTTGATGACTGGTTCATACCCTTTTGGAGGAAGAAAAGGTATTAGTGGGGAGGCATGATCCAAAATGGATCTAGGAAGGCCTAAAAATAAAAGTTCTCAGAATCAGACAAAACCCACGCCATTGTGTTGGGCTCATCACACTGATTTCGACCATATAATGTTTTCCACAAATGGGCACTATATGCAAAAGTTATCATGTTCTGATCGATTTCCCAAACAACAAAAAAGTAAAACTGGTCAATGTCAATAGGTCATACTGCTAAATTTAGAAGTATGACAAGTGATGTCAGCATGAAATCATGGTGATGTCAGCAAGGACACATGACAACACAAGGATGTGACATGTGTCACTCAGTTTTGGTGCTTTTGGGATGAGTTGGACCGGTACAGAAATGACACATGGCATTGTATGGACATGACATGTGGCAGTACATACATGATGTGGACCAATGACAGGTTGACACATGGCGATACAAATGATAGGTGGTTGTATGGATGCTGACATGGCAGGGTGACTGGGAAGTTGTAACACCCTTGTTTTCCCTTGTTTGTAGATATAATTATATGGGCCAAGGGATGATGGCAAACTCAATATGTGTGAATGTTTGATTTGATGGACCTTTGTATAAAAGGTCAATGAATGTAAATTTTGTTATTTACTAGAAAATGGATAAATGTTGCATGACTGCTGGAAAGGGGGTGTGCTAAGAGAGACCAYGAATTCTATGAAAGAGATGGTCAAGGGGACCATGAATGGTTGCATTAACCTCCACCAAACTAGTACCTTACTGTATTTAATTGCTCAGGACCAGAACAATCCTTTGACACAGAAATGAATTACAGTCAGGCTGGTAGGTGGGAAGACCTCCTCAAGAGCTAATAAGAGGATGGGGAAGAACACCCATCTGTAAGGCTTTCATACCTAACCACGGACTGGGAAMTCAAGACACACACAATCTTGTTGATGAAGGAAAGAAAGGATGGTGTGATGGGTAGAGGAAGACCTGCGAAGAGTGMAAAGATGAAAGACTAAGCTTTYGATTTCAAGGAAGAACTAAGAAAGGAGCGTGTTCTAGTTGCATGAAATGGCTAGAAGGGTTATGATACAAAATAATAAATGAGGATGTTGAGTGACTRAGGAAGTACTCAGGTGGTCCTCCTTGATTGGTATAGTGAAAATCATTGCTAAGATCCCGGGGGAGGAGGAGAGTAACCTCCGTCCCTACTATCGCTSAGCYAGAAGAAAAGATTATATCTTAGAGAATYGTGGTCTAGCTTGGGGTGGATAGTGGTAAATYCGTTAGGAGTGACWGAGMCTATGGTTCGGTGGAAATGGGCACCCCTTTCCATAGTAGCATCATGCCTTCTAGTTCTGATAAGTATTTTCTTGTTTTATGTATTGAAMTGGAATAATGAATGAATGCACGAGTTTATATATATGYGTATTTATAAATGGTTTATGAGTGGAATGGTCATGATATGTGTATGCACTCATCTCCTTGTGAACTTATGCTTCTGACTAATAGCCTATATGCCCCATCTTATCCCTTGAGGCTGCTTGAGCTTGTAAGACGGTCAAGATAGAGATATCATGTTGATCTGAACCTGTCCATCTGATGAGGATACCTCTTTCAAACTCTTTGTTGTGCGACCGAGATTTTAGGCCCAAGTCCTTAACCATTTCATGATCAAGCTCAGGAAGGATAGTGAGGTTCAAGCCTTGAAAAGGGAAGACCCTTTCATCTGGAAGAAGAATGGACGAGATCTATTCAGGAGAACCCATATGACCAACACCTAGGAACCCTAGATTAATCTTAAGGGAGCTAAGTCCTTTTGGCTTCGGGGCTCTATAAGTCTGGGACTTCAGAGTATTTTTGACCCTCATAGTCATAAATCGGTCGAAGGAAACTGAGAGTTATGGTTATCCGTAAGGTTGATCGACGTTAGGCGGTTCCCCAGGTGGTTAATGAACCTATATTACCAACTAAACCAGGATCCAAAACCCCGAATGTCAGAGCCACGAAGAACCCAGAACTATAGATCGAGGGATCCTTCGGGCTCTTTCCCAGCCGTTGATATATCGAGGATGTGTGGCACTAGCCCCTTTAGTTCGTAGATTGGGCACTTCGAGAGAAGAGAGGAGTTTTCATTGAAAATATCCCGAACATCGAATCCCCGACGTAACAAGAGCCATAGATCTATAAATCTACGTGGTCAGATCTCGATTCTGAGATATGAGGAATGTTAGAAAGTTGTCAGCCCGGGGTGACGTGGTGCACTGACATCACCTAGGGTGATGTGGACCCCAACTTGACGTGCCATTTGTCACTCGGATTCATGTGTATCACATACCCTATAGGCCCATTGGAACGTAACATGTGTCACCCTAACCCCTCCTACGTGTTAGTTGTTGGTACGTGTTTGCCTAGCCAACATGGTTGGTGAAGTGATCAGGACTCTGGGAGTCCAAGACTTCCGGACTCGGGAGTATTTGGGGAGGTAGCATTGTAGAGAGAACAAAATGGTTTGAAGGTTGGAACCACGTGGGAATATTTAGGGACTTTGGGAGGTCTCATGTGTAGATAGCAAGGAGACGTTCTGCGTCGAAGCGTAGAACTTTGAATTCCCTGCTAGTCTACGTGTCAGATGAGGATTAATCCAGTCATCGGATTGGTTGATGGATGGACCTTCCCTATCAGAGGTAGGAACCAAAAAATGATAGTAACGAGATGAAGCCATGGGGGTGCCACGTGGCCATCAACCAAGGAATTCTAAAGAAATTCAAGAAGTTGTAAGATATAATCCAAGGGTCAGTTCAGAACCCGGTAGCAGTCATTAGAAAGCTACGGGAAAGTAGAAGAGAATGAATCATCTCAGAGAGATTATTAGAGATGAGTTAGTTAAGGAAAAACGAATTTATAATGCCCCACCCCTTAAAAAAGTATTAAGGAGTCGGGTGTGTTACAAATTGGTATAAGAGAATGGTTACAACACTTGGCCTGCTTGGGCTCATGGACGAGTTGCATAAAAACCATATTTAAATAAATTTAAGGGTNCCTTGAAAAGGGAAGACCCTTTCATCTGGAAGAAGAATGGACGAGATCTATTCAGGAGAACCCATATGACCAACACCTAGGAACCCTAGATTAATCTTAAGGGAGCTAAGTCCTTCTGGCTTCGGGGCTCTATAAGTCTGGGACTTCAGAGTATTTTTGACCCTCATAGTCATAAATCGGTCAAAGGAAACTGAGAGTTATGGTTATCCGTAAGGTTGATCGACGTTAGGCGGTTCCCCAGGTGGTTAATGAACCTATCTTACCAACTAAACCAGGATCCAAAACCCCGAATGTCAGAGCCACGAAGAACCCAGAACTGTAGATCGAGGGATCCTTCGGGCTCTTTCCCAGCCGTTGATATATCGAGGATGTGTGGCACTAGCCCCTTTAGTTCGTAGATTGGGCACTTCGAGAGAAGAGAGGAGTTTTCATTGAAAATATCCTGAACATCGAATCCCCGACGTAACAAGAGCCATAGATCTATAAATCTATGTGGTCAGATCTCAATTGTGAGATATGAGGAATGTTAGAAAGTTGTCAGCCCAGGGTGACGTGGTGCACTGACATCACCTAGGGTGATGTGGACCCCAACTTGACGTGCCATTTGTCACTCAGATTCATGTGTATCACATACCCTATAGGCCCATTGGAACGTAACATGTGTCACCCTAACCCCTCCTACGTGTTAGTTGTTGGTACGTGTTTGCCTAGCCAACGTGGTTGGTGAAGTGATCAGGACTCTGGGAGTCCAAGACTTCCAGACTCGGGAGTATTTGGGGAGGTAGCATTGTAGAGAGAACAAAATGGTTTGAAGGTTGGAACCACGTGGGAATATTCAGGGACTTTGGGAGGTCTCATGTGTAGATAGCAAGGAGACGTTCTGCGTCGAAGCGTAGAACTTTGAATTCCCTGCTAGTCTACGTGTCAGATGAGGATTAATCCAGTCGTCGGATTGGTTGATGGATGGACCTTCACTATCAGAGGTAGGAACCAAAAAATGATAGTAACGAGATGAAGCCATGGGGGTGCCACGTGGCCATCAACCAAGGAATTCTAAAGAAATTCAAGAAGTTGTAAGATATAATCCAAGGGTCAGTTCAGAACTCGGTAGCATTCGTTAGAAAGCTACGGGAAAGTAGAAGAGAATGAATCATCTCAGAGAGATTATTCGAGATGAGTTGGTTAAGGAAAAATGAATTTATAATGCCCCACCCCTTAAAAGAGTATTAAGGAGTCGGGTGTGTTACAAATTGGTATAAGAGAATGGTTACAACACTTGGCCTGCTTGGGCTCATGGACGAGTTGCATAAAAACCATATTTAAATAAATTTAAGGGTGACACTCTACCTTACCTCTTTCCTAAAGAGTTTGGTTAAACCCTTACTGAAGAAAATAATGAAAACTTTCTACTGTGTGTGTGTATTTAAGAAATATGAACTATGTATTGTTCATAAACTAATAGACTATTAGCTAACATCAAGTTTTTTTTCAGCACTCAAGCAGTTAGGGAATCGCGGGAAAATGAAAGCATAAAGGGTGGTGACGTGCCATGAAGTGGGGGATGGCTCCCACAATAGAGACGAAGAATCTGATGAAAGGAGGGCGGTGGAAACCCCTCTAGATCTAGCTGAAATGGTAAGGAGCCTCATGGCCAAATTATAGAGTTGCAAGGCCAAAAACGAGAGATTGATAAAGGAGCAAGAAAAAAAAATGGAAATTAATGTAGTCTTTTTGTAGATCTNTGTTTGATTTGATGGACCTTTGTATAAAAGGTCAATGAATGTAAATTTTGTTATTTACTAGAAAATGGATAAATGTTGCATGACTGCTGGAAAGGGGGTGTGCTAAGAGAGACCATGAATTCTATGAAAGAGATGGTCAAGGGGACCATGAATGGTTGCATTAACCTCCACCAAACTAGTACCTTACTGTATTTAATTGCTCAGGACCAGAACAATCCTTTGACACAGAAATGAATTACAGTCAGGCTGGTAGGTGGGAAGACCTCCTCAAGAGCTAATAAGAGGATGGGGAAGAACACCCATCTGTAAGGCTTTCATACCTAACCACGGACTGGGAACTCAAGACACACACAATCTTGTTGATGAAGGAAAGAAAGGATGGTGTGATGGGTAGAGGAAGACCTGCGAAGAGTGAAAAGATGAAAGACTAAGCTTTCGATTTCAAGGAAGAACTAAGAAAGGAGCGTGTTCTAGTTGCATGAAATGGCTAGAAGGGTTATGATACAAAATAATAAATGAGGATGTTGAGTGACTAAGGAAGTACTCAGGTGGTCCTCCTTGATTGGTATAGTGAAAATCATTGCTAAGATCCCGGGGGAGGAGGAGAGTAACCTCCGTCCCTACTATCGCTCAGCCAGAAGAAAAGATTATATCTTAGAGAATCGTGGTCTAGCTTGGGGTGGATAGTGGTAAATCCGTTAGGAGTGACTGAGACTATGGTTCGGTGGAAATGGGCACCCCTTTCCATAGTAGCATCATGCCTTCTAGTTCTGATAAGTATTTTCTTGTTTTATGTATTGAACTGGAATAATGAATGAATGCACGAGTTTATATATATGCGTATTTATAAATGGTTTATGAGTGGAATGGTCATGATATGTGTATGCACTCATCTCCTTGTGAACTTATGCTTCTGACTAATAGCCTATATGCCCCATCTTATCCCTTGAGGCTGCTTGGGACATAAGCTTGTAAGACGGTCAAGATAGAGATATCATGTTGATCTGAACCTGTCCATCTGATGAGGATACCTCTTTCAAACTCTTTGTTGTGCGACCGAGATTTTAGGCCCAAGTCCTTAACCATTTCATGATTAAGCTCAGGAAGGATAGTGAGGTTCAAGCCTTGAAAAGGGAAGACCCTTTCATCTGGAAGAAGAATGGATGAGATCTATTTAGGAGAACCCATATGACCAACACCTAGGAACCCTAGATTAATCTTAAGGGAGCTAAGTCCTTCTGGCTTCGGGGCTCTATAAGTTTGGGACTTCAGAGTATTTTTGACCCTCATAGTCATAAATCGGTCGAAGGAAACTGAGAGTTATGGTTATTCGTAAGGTTGATCGACGTTAGGCGGTTCCCCAGGTGGTTAATGAACCTATCTTACCAACTAAACCAAGATCCAAAACCCCGAATGTCAGAGCCACGAAGAACCCAGAACTGTAGATCGAGGGATCCTTCGGGCTCTTTCCCAGTCGTTGATATATCGAGGATGTGTGGCACTAGCCCCTTTAGTTCGTAGATTGGGAACTTTGAGAGAAGAGAGGAGTTTTCATTGAAAATCTCCCGAACATCGAATCCCTGACGTAACAAGAGCCATAGATCTATAAATCTACGTGGTCAGATCTCGATTGTGAGATATGAGGAATGTTAGAAAGTTGTCATCCCGGGGTGACGTGGTGCACTGAAATCACCCAGGGTGATGTGGACCCCAACTTGACGTGCCATTTGTCACTCAGATTCATGTGTATCACATACCCTATAGGCCCATTCGAACATAACATGTGTCACCCTAACCCCTCCTACGTGTTAGTTGTTGGTATGTGTTTTCCTAGCCAATGTGGTTGGTGAAGTGATCAGGACTCCAGGAGTCCAAGACTTCCAGACTCGGGAGTATTTGGGGAGGTAGCATTGTAGAGAGAACAAAATGGTTTGAAGGTTGGAACCACGTGGGAATATTCAGGGACTTTGGGAGGTCTCGTGTGTAGATAGCAAGGAGACGTTCTGCGTCGAAGCATAGAACTTTGAATTCCCTACTAGTCTACATGTCAGATGAGGATTAATCCAATCGTCGGATTGGTTGATGGATGGACCTTCCCTATCGGAGGTAGGAACCAAAAAATGATAGTAACAAGATGAAGCCACGGGGGTTCCACGTGGCCATCAACCAAGGAATTCTAAAGAAATTCAAGAAGTTGTAAGATATAAACCAAGGGTCGGTTCAGAACCCGGTAGCAGTCGTTAGAAAGCTACGGGAAAGTAGAAGAGAATGAATCATCTCAGAGAGATTATTCAAGATGATTTAGTTAAGGAAAAATGAATTTATAATGCCCCACCCCTTAAAAGAGTATTAAGGAGTTGGGTGTGTTACAAATTGGTATAAGAGAATGGTTACAACACTTGGCCTGCTTGGGCTCATGGACGAGTTGCATAAAAACCATATTTAAATAAATTTAAGGGTGACACTCTACCTTACCTCTTTCCTAAAGAGTTTGGTTAAACCCTTACTGAAGAAAATAATGAAAACTTTCTACTGTGTGTGTGTATTCAAGAAATATGAACTATGTATTGTTCATAAACTAATATACTATTAGCTATAATCAAGTTTTTTTCAGCACTCAAGCAGTTAGGGAATCGCGGGAAAATGAAAGCATAAAGGGTGGTGATGTTCCATGAAGTGGGGGATGTCTCCCACAATAGAGACGAAGAATCTGATGAAAGGAGAGCGGTGGAAACCCCTCTAGATCTGGCTGAAATGGTAAGGAGCCTCATGGCCAAATTATAGAGTTGCAAGGCCAAAAACAAGAGATTGATAAAGGAGCAAGAAAAAAAAATGGAAATTAATGTAGTCTTTTTGTAGATCTTATTCGATATACTAGCTCACATTGTCAAAAGAAAGGAAAGAAGTGAAAGCATTCC
>JZKD02S0920624.1:0-13918 GCA_000966675.3 Picea glauca | reverse complement strand
TGTTGGAAGAAAAAAATGTTGGTAAATGATAAATGAGATGAAAAATGGAATGATGGTAGTGGAAAAATGGAGTGATGATAGCGAATATAGTCCCCCCACCAAACTAAATTGGTTGCATGTCCTCATGCAACATGGCATGAGTCATAGAAGTGAAAAGGAAAGGGAGCATGGTGAGGGATTTTTCCAAATTCATTCACTCTATCATGTAAGTAATTTCATGATTAAAGAGTAGAAAACAACATACCACCACTTACCCAAAAAGTAGATGAACTATGTAATAGGAATATGGTTGATGTGGTTGTTGGAGCATGGAAGATGTCACTACTGCAGGATCATGTGAAAGGTGACTGTTGATGTAGCTGCGACTGTTGTAACTGCTATATCAGAGAATGTGAAGTGGAGGAATCTGAATTGTTGTTGATGAATCATGGAAAAGAGGAAAAGTGGAACTGTGGTACTCTCATATGGCTGGAAAATATTGTTGCAACTGTTGATGGAGTCATGGAAAAGTGTATTTTCTTTACCCGATGCTAAACCCAATGGTACAATTCTAGTCATTCGAATGAATTTTTTGATGTCAAGCATGAAGATAAGTCATTGGATTACCGACCATTGATGAATGTCATTAACCAATGAGAGGAAAAACTCACCAGTGGTGTCAATGAGTGCCAAGGTACCTGAGTACATCTTGCAAAGTGCGAATGAATGAGATGATGTCAAGCCACTTGCAAGATCTGACGATCAAGGGACATTGATGTATTCCCATGATTGTCAGCAAGAGAGCTTACCATTAAGGCATGCAAGCCTCTAGGTACACAAAATGGAATCTAGTCTATATCCCATAGAAGGTGTTGAGGTCGATAGGGCAAGACTTGTTGAAAGGTGGGCCTTAAGGAATCCCACTTCAGTCAACGTGAGTTCTGATAAAAAGATTGATAGGACTATAGTAAATATCTTAGTAGAAATAGTGCTTATGGAAAGGCAATGTAGTCATGGAGAAAAGAGATGGATAGTTTTATTGATAAGGAAAAAATGAACTAAAAAAGATAAAGAAATTATGCGACTCAGAAAGATAGGCATGTGCGAAGTTATGGAGGATAAGGCGATGGAAAGTGGACTCGAGCATGGATGACAAATAATCTTGCAAGGAGAAAGGTAAACAATCATGTCATGGTGTAATTGGTTTTATGAAATATGGCAGTGTAGCAGAAAACATCATGACATGACGGATGAAATTTTTTTCTCCTTCAAGATTTTAATAAACCATGAATTTCTAAAGAGTTTTGCGATTCTTGAGAATCATTGTGGCATGGAATGAAAGAATCTTCATTCCTATAATCAAACTTAGTACTAATCCTGCAATCAAATTTGTGAGATCATCGTAAAGAAGAAAATGCGAGATTAAGTACGAATGCAGAAAATTAAAGAGATAAAACAATGTGTTTTACATGTTGTCGTTGCATTCTTATTCCATTGTTGATTGTTGCGTAAAGTGACTTAAGAAAAAAAAAAAATTAATCATAAAAACATGTTTTGATATTGTTGTCCAGAATTAGTGAAATGCCCATTTGAAATGTTTGATACAATTTTTCTTATTTTTATGCTTTTTATGTATTATGGAAAAGTTTCACTGTTAAAAATTTATTGTTTTTATTTTGGGCTAAATATATCCATATGGAGGACTCAGTCTACATTCATAAGAATTAAATAACAACTCATCAAAATAGTATTTGCAAGAATCATATGTAAATATTTAAACATATGTCATGCGATATTTGGGTGCCAAAATATTGGGTGGATATACAGGAAATGGAGAGGAGGTGATCATCCACAACCCATAGAGACGCAACAACCTCATCCATTTTTTAGTGATATTTTCTATATCGATCACAGGAGGAGATAACTCGTTTCTATCCCTATTCCCCCATAAAATATTGGCACGTAACGTGCATTCATGATAAGGTTCAATTGGGAGGAAGTCGCCAAGAAATAAGGTCAAAGAAAAGGTTTAATGAGCTAGATTGGAACGCAATCCATAAGAGATAAGGAAAAACTTCCCCAAATATCTCGTTGATATCTACCCATGATAATATCTAGTCGTGTCACTCGATCACTATATTGATCTCCTATAACAACATGTGGACAAACACAACCAACAACCCGATATGCTTTGGAGATCATGTTTTCAATGCCTTGACATAATATGCTAATTTTTATATGTGCTAAAAAAATTCCAAGGCTCATATTGAGCTTGGAAAACCCAAGATCATATCTTTCTTCCATGAAGATAATGATAAACCCTGTCAGATGTTAGAGTTTGAGCAAAGGCGTTCAACTCTTGGTTTACAAAAGATATAAATGGATACAGGAAACACCTAATTCCAAGCAAGCCAGTGACAGTTTCTGTGTGCAGGTTTTGTTCAAGGTCAAAAGGCTTTTCCAACAATCATAGATAGAGACAAGCTCTTGGTCCAGAGACTTTGAAACGTTCTAGTATTTTGCAGCCATTCAAGTGTGTAGGTCATGGTAGTGTTTTCTGTCGATCATCAATTTGTGTTGGGTGAGTTGGAATACAAAGATGCTCTCCATAAATCTATCATGTTTCTGGAAACTTAATGTTTAGGAAAACTGTCCAGCAGTAGCAATAGGATAAGGTGGAGAGTGCCCTTTCTATTTCTCATTCTCAAGCTATGATGACGAGCTTCCATGGGCAGCGGCATGGCTTTGTTTGGAAGCAGAAGAGTTTTGAAATATGGATATTGTATAAGTAAACCTGTCATCCTCCCACTCCACTTTCAATGAATTTTAATATACTATGCAAAGGTAACCCACTGGTAGTTTGGACCCCTATAATAAACAACAAACCATGGCATGTTTCCATCCTCTCTAACCATCATTGTATCATTGTCTCAGTCATAAATAATGAAATGAGTAATCTTTCCATCATTCCACCTCCAAATTGGGTTGATTTATGGCTCATTTGATTTTATTTATTTATTTAGCATTATTCTTAAATTTAAAATAAAACCATTCATATTCAAACGAAATTAAATAAAATAGATTTATTAGCAAATGCGGACCCCAAATAAAATGATTAACCAATTTTACATCGTCATTCTTCCTGAAACTTATAGTCATCCATGGAAAATCCTATTTTCTGATCCTCAAGATCGCACAAAGTGCGGAGGAGAGCATACTTATTCAACGCTAAAGCAAAAACTGAAAATAACATCCTACCTATTCTACTCTAATTAAAATTTAGAGATTAGTTATGTGTAATCAAATAGACAATGTAACCATAAGCACAATAGTAATAAGAATATGTTCACTGTGAATTTTGCAAATGATAATCGAAAATATATATAATCCTGTGAAATTAAATGTTGAAATTGTAATTTAACAAAATAAAAAGAAAAATTGAATGGATCTAACCTAGTACCTTCTTGAAACCACCACTCGATAATGCTTTCGTAGGCATAGTTTTCACTCCTCAGATCATGTCGCAACTCCTCATTATCCCCCTTGATCTCCTGCTCGCATAATTGTTTGTCATCATATGTGAAGGGTTCCTTGTATGTTGTTTCTTCGTTTACGTCTGGAGTAGTAATTAAAGTTTCAGTTGTTGTCAAGATCTCCTCTTCCAGAGAAGAGGAGATCCTAACTTTTGCTAGGATCTGAGTGAGTTTTTCCAATCTTATACTCACAGTTAAACCATATTGAAAAAGGAGATCGATTTATCATCAAAGATTTGAATTTTTAAAACTAAGAAATTAAAACTATTTGTAAAAATAAAACACACCAAACTTGAACTTCTTGCATTACTAGGACCCTATTTTCACCAAGTAATNTGTATTGTTGGAAGAAAAAAATGTTGGTAAATGATAAATGAGATGAAAAATGGAATGATGGTAGTGGAAAAATGGAGTGATGATAGCGAATATAGTCCCCCCACCAAACTAAATTGGTTGCATGTCCTCATGCAACATGGCATGAGTCATAGAAGTGAAAAGGAAAGGGAGCATGGTGAGGGATTTTTCCAAATTCATTCACTCTATCATGTAAGTAATTTCATGATTAAAGAGTAGAAAACAACATACCACCACTTACCCAAAAAGTAGATGAACTATGTAATAGGAATATGGTTGATGTGGTTGTTGGAGCATGGAAGATGTCACTACTGCAGGATCATGTGAAAGGTGACTGTTGATGTAGCTGCGACTGTTGTAACTGCTATATCAGAGAATGTGAAGTGGAGGAATCTGAATTGTTGTTGATGAATCATGGAAAAGAGGAAAAGTGGAACTGTGGTACTCTCATATGGCTGGAAAATATTGTTGCAACTGTTGATGGAGTCATGGAAAAGTGTATTTTCTTTACCCGATGCTAAACCCAATGGTACAATTCTAGTCATTCGAATGAATTTTTTGATGTCAAGCATGAAGATAAGTCATTGGATTACCGACCATTGATGAATGTCATTAACCAATGAGAGGAAAAACTCACCAGTGGTGTCAATGAGTGCCAAGGTACCTGAGTACATCTTGCAAAGTGCGAATGAATGAGATGATGTCAAGCCACTTGCAAGATCTGACGATCAAGGGACATTGATGTATTCCCATGATTGTCAGCAAGAGAGCTTACCATTAAGGCATGCAAGCCTCTAGGTACACAAAATGGAATCTAGTCTATATCCCATAGAAGGTGTTGAGGTCGATAGGGCAAGACTTGTTGAAAGGTGGGCCTTAAGGAATCCCACTTCAGTCAACGTGAGTTCTGATAAAAAGATTGATAGGACTATAGTAAATATCTTAGTAGAAATAGTGCTTATGGAAAGGCAATGTAGTCATGGAGAAAAGAGATGGATAGTTTTATTGATAAGGAAAAAATGAACTAAAAAAGATAAAGAAATTATGCGACTCAGAAAGATAGGCATGTGCGAAGTTATGGAGGATAAGGCGATGGAAAGTGGACTCGAGCATGGATGACAAATAATCTTGCAAGGAGAAAGGTAAACAATCATGTCATGGTGTAATTGGTTTTATGAAATATGGCAGTGTAGCAGAAAACATCATGACATGACGGATGAAATTTTTTTCTCCTTCAAGATTTTAATAAACCATGAATTTCTAAAGAGTTTTGCGATTCTTGAGAATCATTGTGGCATGGAATGAAAGAATCTTCATTCCTATAATCAAACTTAGTACTAATCCTGCAATCAAATTTGTGAGATCATCGTAAAGAAGAAAATGCGAGATTAAGTACGAATGCAGAAAATTAAAGAGATAAAACAATGTGTTTTACATGTTGTCGTTGCATTCTTATTCCATTGTTGATTGTTGCGTAAAGTGACTTAAGAAAAAAAAAAAATTAATCATAAAAACATGTTTTGATATTGTTGTCCAGAATTAGTGAAATGCCCATTTGAAATGTTTGATACAATTTTTCTTATTTTTATGCTTTTTATGTATTATGGAAAAGTTTCACTGTTAAAAATTTATTGTTTTTATTTTGGGCTAAATATATCCATATGGAGGACTCAGTCTACATTCATAAGAATTAAATAACAACTCATCAAAATAGTATTTGCAAGAATCATATGTAAATATTTAAACATATGTCATGCGATATTTGGGTGCCAAAATATTGGGTGGATATACAGGAAATGGAGAGGAGGTGATCATCCACAACCCATAGAGACGCAACAACCTCATCCATTTTTTAGTGATATTTTCTATATCGATCACAGGAGGAGATAACTCGTTTCTATCCCTATTCCCCTAGAAAATATTGGCACATAACATGCATTCATGATAAGGTTCAATTGGGAGGAAGTCGCCAAGAAAGAAGGTCAAAGAAAAGGTTTAATGAGCTAGATTGCAACGCAATCCATAAGAGATAAGGAAAAACTTCCCCAAAGATCTCGTTGATATCTACCCATGATAATATCTAATCGTGTCACTCGATCACTATATTGATCTCCTATAACAACATGTGGACAAACACAGCCAACAACCCGATATGCTTTGGAGATCATGTTTTCAATGCCTTGACATAATATGCTAATTTTTATATGTGCTAAAAAAATTCTGAGGCTCATATTGAGCTTGGAAAACCCAAGATCATATATTTCTTCCATGAAGATAATGATAAACCCTGTCAGATGTTAGAGTTTGAGCAAAGGCATTCAACTCTTGGTTTACAAAAGATAGAAATGGATACAGGAAACACCTAATTCCAAGCAAGCCAGTGACATTTTCTGTGTGCAGGTTTTGTTCAAGGTCAAAAGGCTTTTCCAACAATCATAGATAGAGACAAGCGCTTGGTCCAGAGACTTTGAAACGTTCTAGTATTTTGCAGCCGTTCAAGTGTGTAGGTCATGGTAGTGTTTTCTGTCGATCATCAATTTGTGTTGGGTGAGTTGGAATACAAAGATGCTCTCCATAAATCTATCATGTTTCTGGAAACTTAATGTTTAGGAAAACTGTCCAGCAGTAGCAATAGGATAAGGTGGAGAGTGCCCTTTCTATTTCTCATTCTCAAGCTATGATGACGAGCTTCCATGGGCAGCGGCATGGCTTTGTTTGGAAGCAGAAGAGTTTTGAAATATGGATATTGTATAAGTAAACCTGTCATCCTCCCACTCCACTTTCAATGAATTTTAATATACTATGCAAAGGTAACCCACTGGTAGTTTGGACCCCTATAATAAACAACAAACCATGGCATGTTTCCATCCTCTCTAACCATCATTGTATCATTGTCTCAGTCATAAATAATGAAATGAGTAATCTTTCCATCATTCCACCTCCAAATTGGGTTGATTTATGGCTCATTTGATTTTATTTATTTATTTAGCATTATTCTTAAATTTAAAATAAAACCATTCATATTCAAACGAAATTAAATAAAATAGATTTATTAGCAAATGCGGACCCCAAATAAAATGATTAACCAATTTTACATCGTCATTCTTCCTGAAACTTATAGTCATCCATGGAAAATCCTATTTTCTGATCCTCAAGATCGCACAAAGTGCGGAGGAGAGCATACTTATTCAACGCTAAAGCAAAAACTGAAAATAACATCCTACCTATTCTACTCTAATTAAAATTTAGAGATTAGTTATGTGTAATCAAATAGACAATGTAACCATAAGCACAATAGTAATAAGAATATGTTCACTGTGAATTTTGCAAATGATAATCGAAAATATATATAATCCTGTGAAATTAAATGTTGAAATTGTAATTTAACAAAATAAAAAGAAAAATTGAATGGATCTAACCTAGTACCTTCTTGAAACCACCACTCGATAATGCTTTCGTAGGCATAGTTTTCACTCCTCAGATCATGTCGCAACTCCTCATTATCCCCCTTGATCTCCTGCTCGCATAATTGTTTGTCATCATATGTGAAGGGTTCCTTGTATGTTGTTTCTTCGTTTACGTCTGGAGTAGTAATTAAAGTTTCAGTTGTTGTCAAGATCTCCTCTTCCAGAGAAGAGGAGATCCTAACTTTTGCTAGGATCTGAGTGAGTTTTTCCAATCTTATACTCACAGTTAAACCATATTGAAAAAGGAGATCGATTTATCATCAAAGATTTGAATTTTTAAAACTAAGAAATTAAAACTATTTGTAAAAATAAAACACACCAAACTTGAACTTCTTGCATTACTAGGACCCTATTTTCACCAAGTAATCAGTTCACACATGCTAGCTCATAAAATCTAAATTTGTATAAATAAAAACACACTTTTCCTTAAAATAAGGAGACACACACTTCTGCATAAAAGTAAGAGGACAACCTAACTTTGGAGAAACCCCACTAAAGTGGATGTGCAGTTTCTTACCTCTCATCTTACCATCTTCTCTGCATCCTTAGGTCATCCATAAAACCAATCCAAAATAATTAAAGCAACCTAATTCAAAATGCTACCTATTACCATTTACAACTCCCTGGCAACAACACCAAAATGTTGGTGCAATTATATGCATCATATATTATCAAACTTAAATTATCAACCAGGATTCGTAATCAGCAGAGTTGATACACTATATGTGTTGATAACAGATAGGTTCCTATGTCTATTTAGTATAGATTAGATAATAAAACCATTTATAAACCAACACACTTTTAAAAATAACAATCTTCGCACAATTTGAAAGATGGAAAGCAAATCTCATAGAAAAAAAAAGATCTTGCTCAGGTGATGGACCTGTTCATTAATGGTTCATGAAAGGAAAATATGAACTTTGATTATATCTCTTGGAGAAACTAAACTAACAATAATTAACACTTTGCGCATTCACAACATTCCATTATAGGTGCATGTAGGGTGAGAGATGGAGGTCTTGATTGTGCATGCGTTAGCAAGGTGTAACCTAATCAATTCTGGAAAAGAAAGCTAACTATAGTGGGATGCTCCATTAAAGCTCATGTATAGTGAAATATGCAGATCCAACTGTTCCTGTACTGCCACAATTTGCAACAAATTCGAATAGCGAAATCAAAACAAAATAACATGAAATCAAAATAACAGGTACATGAAATGAAAATCCACACTAACAATTTACAATGAGCTTACCAAGCTAGATCGGTGGCCCTTGCCAATGCCAACATGGAAGCTTTTAGATAACCATATGTTAACTTCTAAGAGACACAAGATCATTGAATTCAAACTTGCATTAATCTTCAACAAGTAGGTTTACAAAAAGAGTCTTTTCATGAATCAAATCTACATCATAACAATTCTCCTCTCCTTCCTACATCATAACAATTCTCCTTAAGAACCAATCTTACATCATAATAATTATCCCCCCTCTCATAAAGAGAGGGAACTCTCTTTTATACATGAGATCTTTGAAAAGAAGATAAACATTTCATAATTATAGATCCACTTTTCTCTCAACCAATTTCCCATTATTACAAAATATGATCCCTTCAAATCCTCACACATATCTCTCATATATCTTGGATAAGATATGACAACGAAATCTCAATGATATTCTCCTTGGAATAGGCTTGAATTTTCTCCTCAAATCTTGAAATGATGGATGAAGTATTTTAGAAGTCTTTTGAATTAATCCTTCACATAGTCCTACACATGAAAAAGCTCACACATTTTGAGATATATATGAAAACATGTCAATTTTCTAATATTTAATCACAAATTCCCTTTTAATACTAAAATAAATGATTTGGAAAATAATAAGTTTAAACCCATATTTGATTATGAAAATGGTATCATCAAAGGTTAATGGGGCGATGAAATGTGAAGAATAATGAAGGGAAAGGTGGATGAAAATATGACATTTCTGAGTCCCAATAGAGAGCGCCAATAATGAATTTCATAATTATTCATCACTTCAATATCCACATCATCAAGGCTTCAAGTGAACACCAAGGAACCACTTCATTCCAAAGATAGATATGCGGAATATTGATGGTAAATATCCTATAACATTGATATTCCTAATGGAGAAATATTTTGATATACACCAAGTGCCAAGCCTACAAAAGTTACCTATTGCACCCTTTTATTTATAAAATGATCAATTTGTTTGGTATCAATGGATTTGTGAAAAAAAAAGGAACTTTACTATCTCTTGGTCCATTTTAATGGATGAATTGATACTACATTATGGGGATATTAAGCTAAATACATTATTTAGTCAATTGATAAATCTTTGGAAAAAGTGCCAAGTTACAAAACACATTCAACAATTCCAAAAGATCAGTCTCAAGGTAAANTTCAAGTGTGTAGGTCATGGTAGTGTTTTCTGTCGATCATCAATTTGTGTTGGGTGAGTTGGAATACAAAGATGCTCTCCATAAATCTATCATGTTTCTGGAAACTTAATGTTTAGGAAAACTGTCCAGCAGTAGCAATAGGATAAGGTGGAGAGTGCCCTTTCTATTTCTCATTCTCAAGCTATGATGACGAGCTTCCATGGGCAGCGGCATGGCTTTGTTTGGAAGCAGAAGAGTTTTGAAATATGGATATTGTATAAGTAAACCTGTCATCCTCCCACTCCACTTTCAATGAATTTTAATATACTATGCAAAGGTAACCCACTGGTAGTTTGGACCCCTATAATAAACAACAAACCATGGCATGTTTCCATCCTCTCTAACCATCATTGTATCATTGTCTCAGTCATAAATAATGAAATGAGTAATCTTTCCATCATTCCACCTCCAAATTGGGTTGATTTATGGCTCATTTGATTTTATTTATTTATTTAGCATTATTCTTAAATTTAAAATAAAACCATTCATATTCAAACGAAATTAAATAAAATAGATTTATTAGCAAATGCGGACCCCAAATAAAATGATTAACCAATTTTACATCGTCATTCTTCCTGAAACTTATAGTCATCCATGGAAAATCCTATTTTCTGATCCTCAAGATCGCACAAAGTGCGGAGGAGAGCATACTTATTCAACGCTAAAGCAAAAACTGAAAATAACATCCTACCTATTCTACTCTAATTAAAATTTAGAGATTAGTTATGTGTAATCAAATAGACAATGTAACCATAAGCACAATAGTAATAAGAATATGTTCACTGTGAATTTTGCAAATGATAATCGAAAATATATATAATCCTGTGAAATTAAATGTTGAAATTGTAATTTAACAAAATAAAAAGAAAAATTGAATGGATCTAACCTAGTACCTTCTTGAAACCACCACTCGATAATGCTTTCGTAGGCATAGTTTTCACTCCTCAGATCATGTCGCAACTCCTCATTATCCCCCTTGATCTCCTGCTCGCATAATTGTTTGTCATCATATGTGAAGGGTTCCTTGTATGTTGTTTCTTCGTTTACGTCTGGAGTAGTAATTAAAGTTTCAGTTGTTGTCAAGATCTCCTCTTCCAGAGAAGAGGAGATCCTAACTTTTGCTAGGATCTGAGTGAGTTTTTCCAATCTTATACTCACAGTTAAACCATATTGAAAAAGGAGATCGATTTATCATCAAAGATTTGAATTTTTAAAACTAAGAAATTAAAACTATTTGTAAAAATAAAACACACCAAACTTGAACTTCTTGCATTACTAGGACCCTATTTTCACCAAGTAATTGGTTCACACATGCTAGCTCATAAAATCTAAATTTGTATAAATAAAAACACACTTTTCCTTAAAATAAGGAGACACACACTTCTGCATAAAAGTAAGAGGACAACCTAACTTTGGAGCAACCCCACTAAAGTGGATGCGCAGTTTCTTACCTCTCATCTTACCATCTTCTCTACATCCTTAGGTTGTCCATAAAACCAATCCAAAATAATTAAAGCAACCTAATTCAAAATGCTACCTATTACCATTTACAACTCCCTGGCAACAACACCAAAATGTTGGTGCAATTATATGCATAATATATTATCAAACTTAAATTATCAACCAGGATTCGTAATCAGCAGAGTTGATACACTATATGTGTTGATAACAGATAGGTTCCTATGTTTGTTTAGTATAGATTAGATAATAAAACCATTTAGAAACCAACACACTTTTAAAAATAACAATCTTCGCACAATTTGAAAGATGGAAAGCAAATCTCATAGAAAAAAAAAGATCTTGCTCAGGTGATGGACCTGTACATTAATGGTTCATGAAAGGAAAAGATGAACTTTGATTATATCTCTTGGAGAAACTAAACTAACAATAATTAACACTTTGCGCATTCACAACATTCCATTATAGGTGCATGTAGGGTGAGAGATGGAGGTCTTGATTGTGCATGCGTTAGCAAGGTGTAACCTAATCAATTCTGGAAAAGAAAGCTAACTATAGTGGGATGCTCCATTAAAGCTCATGTATAGTGAAATATGCAGATCCAACTGTTCCTGTACTGCCACAATTTGCAACAAATTCGAATAGCGAAATCAAAACAAAATAACATGAAATCAAAATAACAGGTACATGAAATGAAAATCCACACTAACAATTTACAATGAGCTTACCAAGCTAGATCGGTGGCCCTTGCCAATGCCAACATGGAAGCTTTTAGATAACCATATGTTAACTTCTAAGAGACACAAGATCATTGAATTCAAACTTGCATTAATCTTCAACAAGTAGGTTTACAAAAAGAGTCTTTTCATGAATCAAATCTACATCATAACAATTCTCCTCTCCTTCCTACATCATAACAATTCTCCTTAAGAACCAATCTTACATCATAATAATTATCCCCCCTCTCATAAAGAGAGGGAACTCTCTTTTATACATGAGATCTTTGAAAAGAAGATAAACATTTCATAATTATAGATCCACTTTTCTCTCAACCAATTTCCCATTATTACAAAATATGATCCCTTCAAATCCTCACACATATCTCTCATATATCTTGGATAAGATATGACAACGAAATCTCAATGATATTCTCCTTGGAATAGGCTTGAATTTTCTCCTCAAATCTTGAAATGATGGATGAAGTATTTTAGAAGTCTTTTGAATTAATCCTTCACATAGTCCTACACATGAAAAAGCTCACACATTTTGAGATATATATGAAAACATGTCAATTTTCTAATATTTAATCACAAATTCCCTTTTAATACTAAAATAAATGATTTGGAAAATAATAAGTTTAAACCCATATTTGATTATGAAAATGGTATCATCAAAGGTTAATGGGGCGATGAAATGTGAAGAATAATGAAGGGAAAGGTGGATGAAAATATGACATTTCTGAGTCCCAATAGAGAGCGCCAATAATGAATTTCATAATTATTCATCACTTCAATATCCACATCATCAAGGCTTCAAGTGAACACCAAGGAACCACTTCATTCCAAAGATAGATATGCGGAATATTGATGGTAAATATCCTATAACATTGATATTCCTAATGGAGAAATATTTTGATATACACCAAGTGCCAAGCCTACAAAAGTTACCTATTGCACCCTTTTATTTATAAAATGATCAATTTGTTTGGTATCAATGGATTTGTGAAAAAAAAAGGAACTTTACTATCTCTTGGTCCATTTTAATGGATGAATTGATACTACATTATGGGGATATTAAGCTAAATACATTATTTAGTCAATTGATAAATCTTTGGAAAAAGTGCCAAGTTACAAAACACATTCAACAATTCCAAAAGATCAGTCTCAAGGTAAANACATGTTGGGTACATGGTTGAGACAAGTAGTTGATGAGTTGGCACATACATGACGTGTATAGTTGATGATGTTGGTACATCTTGATGAGTCATATTTTATGTGTATTTGATGCATTATTGGTACATATTTGGTGCATGGTTTATGCACTCGTTGATGGTACAGGTTGAGGTACACATTGGTGCATGGTTGATGCACTTGTTTATGGTATAGATTGATTACAGGTTGTTTGGTGTAGATTGATTGGTACAGGTTTACAATAGTATATATCATAGTGATAGTGTGACAATGGTTCCATCATTATACTTCTACGACAGGGAGGTTGGATGGGTCAAGGACAGGTGGTTTTACCCACCTTCTAGTTTTATTTGGAAAACATAGGGGGTTGTAGCCTCCTTCTGGTTGTAGCCAGAGAATTGGGGAGTTGGAGCTTCCCTCAAGTTATAGCCTGAGAAACTAGGGGGTTGAAGCCTCCTTCCTGTTGTAGCTGGAAAACAAAGGAAGTTGGTGCTTCCAATGAATTCAATTCTTAAATACATATAAGAAAAAACATTTTGTGGTTTTCTCCCTCTTTGGGTTTCCATGTAAAAACAACGGTGTATTGTGTATGTGTATGATTTCTCATTTGTTCATTGTTTATTTACATTGAACATATCGGATGATAAATCTGTTGATTAAGGTTGGTTGTCATTGATGTCAACCCTTGAAGAAAGACCCGTAGCACAAAGGTTTGGGTAATGGACCCAATAGTGTTTGATGTAAATATGACTCATTATTG
>JZKD02S0920602.1:0-13918 GCA_000966675.3 Picea glauca | reverse complement strand
AATTTCTCCATTAAATTTATTATTGAAATAATTTATTTTGTATTCACTTTGAATTATAATACACTCATCACCTCACTTTATTATTTACATTTTAAAATCTCTTAAACCACTTTGACTACTTTGACATTTTGGGGCTTCTAGATGACATATGAGGGTCCTCCAACTTTGTAAGGCCATAACTCTCAAACCGTGAGGATTTATGTGACATTTCACATAACACCAGAAATGGAATGACATGTACTATCCATATAGAATAGTATTACCTTTAAATATAGAAAAAAACATACTGTTATCCATCAAACAAACTTGGGTCCATTACCCAAACCTGAGTTCTACAACTTCACATGGTCATAACTCTCTAACCATGAGGAGTTATGTGACGTTATACATACCACTGGAAATGGCATGAAAAACACTATCCATATAGGATAATTTCCATGAAAAATTCACTATCCTTCATCTCATTATTCCACAATTAAGCATGGGTTCTCTTACTCCGCAAAGCATCTTCCCATGAGGGATTTCACCATAAGGGGAGCACTTTATAGTTCATCCATATTTACTTCTTATCAACCATGAAAAAAAAATAATGAGTCATATTTACATCAAACAATCTTGGGTCCATTACCCAAACCTTTGTGCTATGGGGCTTTCTTCAAGGGTCGACATCAATGACAACCAACCTTAATCAACAATCTCCCCCTTTGGCATTGATGGAAACACTCTCATGAAATACTAAAATCATATCACTCATGCTCCCCCTGGAACCATGCCTCTGTCCTTTGCATTTGATAAATATTCTCCCCCTAGAACCATGCCTTTGTCCTCTGCATCTGATAAATATGCTCCCCCTGGAACCATGCCTCTATCCTTTGCATATGATAAATCTTCTCCTCCTGGAATCATGCCTCTATCCTCTACATATGATAAATCTACCCCCCTTTGTCATTAATGGAAAAGGTATATTTCCATTCGAGGTTGCTCCCCCTAACTGAACTGTCCTCTTATGGTTCTTCCTTGTGTACATCTAAGACATATAAGATAAGCATTCAAAAAGAATTCATTTTGGAGTAGAAATAACTCCAAGTATTTGGTGAAGATATTCAAAGGATTCTTGTGGAAGTGGTTTTGTAAAGATGTCTGCCACTTGTTCTTTTGTGCCCACATACTCAACTTTGATGTTCTTTTATGCAACCTATTCCTGTAGAAAGTGATACTTTATTGGAACGTGCTTCATCTTGGAGTGTGTCACCGGTTTTTTTGAGATACTGATGGCATTTGTATTATCACAATATATTGGAATGGGATCATCATACTCAACATGTATATATGTCAAAGTTTGTTTCATCAAAATAACCTGTGTACAACATGCTGTTGTTGAAATATACTTTGCCTTGACTGTAGATAGAGATACTGATGATTGTTTCTTGCTTAGCCATGATACTAAACACTCATCCAAGTAGTACATTGCTCCAGTGGTGCTTTGTCGGTCATCAATACAACCTGCCCAATCTACGTATTTGTAGGCAATTAGTGATAGATCCTTTCCTTTTGGATACCATAGCCCAAACTCTTATGTTCCTTTGAGATATTTGAAAATCCTCTTCACTGCTAATACATGTGATTCCTTTGGTGCTGCTTGAAATCCTGCCACATATCCAACTGCTTGCATTATATCTGTTCTGGATGCTGTCACATACAATAGGCTGCCAATCATTGACCTGTATTTCCTTTGATCTGTAGACTTCGAATCATCACCTTTGCTCAACTTGAAACTGGTTTTCATGGGAGTGATAACTGGTTTGCAATATTCCATTCCAAACCTCTTTATCATTTCTCTGATATAATTGGTTTGAGAAATAAAAATTCCTTGGTTTCTTTGACATATCTGAAGTTTGAAAAAGAAGGATAGTTCCCCAAGTAGTGACATTTCAAATTATTTCTGCATATATTTTGCAAATTTCTGGCTTAACCTGTTATCATCACTGCCAAAAATAATATCATCAACATAAACTTCAATTAATACAATATTACCTTGACTTACCTTGATGTGGAGGTTGTTGTCTGCACTTCCTTTTCTGAACCTTGCCTGCTGCAGATACTTATCCAGTCTAGAGTACCATACTCTAGGAGCTTGTTTTAGACCATACAAGGCCTTCTTTAATTTACACACATAATCTGCATACTCTGACAACTGAAATCCTTTTGGTTGTTCAATGTAGACTTCTTCTTTAAGTTCCCCATTCAAAAAAAATAATTTTACGTCAATCTGATATAGTTTAACATTTTTGGAGCATGCATAGGCTAAAAGCAACTAGATTGCTTCCATTCTGGAAACTGGGGCAAATTTCACTTCAAAGTCGATTCCTTCAATCTGTGCATATCCTTTACATACCAATTTATGTTTGTTCCTTGTAACTTTTCCATCTTCATTTAATTTATTCCTAAAAACCCATTTTGTGCCGATCACATTCTTATTCTTTGGTCTTGGAACCAGTTCCCAAGTGTCATTTTTATCTATTTGATCCAATTCTTCATTCATGTCCTTATTCCAAAATTCATCCTTGTTGGCTTCTTCAAAACAGTTTGGTTCAATTGTAGATAAGAGTGCTAGGTGAGTTTGTTTTTAGGTGAATGGATTTTTCTTCTAGTCTCAACTCTTGCATCTTTGTTTCCAATAATCTAATCTGAAGGACGATTCTTCTGTATTCGTTTGCTAGGTGTCTTTGGAGATACTTGTTGAACTTTCTCTTATGTTTCTGTTAGATTCTCTTCATATTCCTCTTCTACTTCATGTTCTGCTTCTTCTTCTTCGAAAAGTTGTTCCATTTATTTGTTTTCTTCTTCCTTTGATTCTGGTCTGCCTGTTTCATCAATTGTTACGTTGATGTTTTCCACAACTTTGTTCAATCTTAGATTGTAACACTTGTATGCTTTCCTTATACTTGAGTAACCAACAAGTACTCCTTTGTCCACACGAGAGTCAAACTTTCCCATTCTGCCATATTCTCTTTTGATGTAGCATTTTCTTCCAAAAACTCTGAAGTGATTCACATTTGTTGGTCTTCCTTTCCATAGCTCGTAGGTAGTTTTTTCAGTGTTGTTTTTGAGAATTACTCTGTTTTGAATGTGAACTATTGTATGCACTGCCTATGTCCAAAAAATATTTGTCAATTTGTAATCCATTAGAATTTTTTGAGCCATTTCCTATGTAATTATCATCCATTACGATAATGTTACTTTGTATCTGAACCACTCTCTAAACCAATCTATGAATCCATGCTCTCAACCACTACTTTCCAAGACTCTACTTGCGCAACTATCCATAATTCTAGCCCATTTATCATTATACTATCAAACTGTACTTCTGCTAACTGATTTCTCTGAATCTGTCTTCTCAAACTCTGCAAGTTTCTCTAAGGATGTTTCTTTGGTTTGTCACAACTATCTCATAGACTCCCCCTATCTAATATTCATATTACTTGGGAGTATCTAAGCTGGATGGCTTAGAACAATTCCTGCTCTGATGTGTATTCATCATCATATTCATTGGTAGATTCATCATCATCGTCATGGGTAGATTCATTATCTCTATGAGTTCTGTCTTCTTTATTCTTGTCTGTGGATTCATCTTTCACTACAATGCCTGAAAGTACAATCTCTTGAACTTGTTCCTTATTTACTTTCCCTTCCTTTCTTTTAGTTATTTTCCAAACCTTTATGTATCTGGCATCTTTCTTTTTCTCTGTAGATTTTTCTTCATCTCGTTTTATTGCCAATCTTGTGATCTTTGGTACCTGGTATTTGTTCACCTATTCTTCCCATTTTCTTATCCATACTTTCTTATATCTGATATCAATATTCTCCTTCATGGAAGTATCTATCATGCTTCTACAATCACTGGCTATGTGTCCATAGTTATGACATTTTTAACACTCAATGTTATGTGCGACCACATAGGAACTTCTTGCTTGAACATTTATTTTATAATCCCTGCAATTTGCAACCTTATGTCCAAAGTTAGTACAATAAAAACAATGACCATAAAATAAATTTGCATACCTGGAAGTGAATAATCTTCTTTGTGGCATAGTCCTTCTGAATTTTTGTCTTGACTGATCATGATCATGATTGAAGCTTCTTTGTGGATTGAACATGGATGGTCTCCTTGAAGATATATCTTCAATAGTTTTCTTAGATTCTAGTTGACCATGATTCCTTCCTTTGAGTACTTCTGCATAACTCTTTCTATTTTCTTCATTCTTATTTTCTAGAAACCTAGAGTGCTTCTCTTAATTCTCTATAATTGCTGCAAATGTTTCTGTCTCTTCAACATTCTTGTTGAGCTTGATGATTTTACTTCTCAATGTGACAACTTCTTCTTCAAGCTTTTCAACCTCTTCTTCTTTCTTCATTATTTGAGACTTCATGACTTCTTCTGTTATTTTTGCTTCTTCAATATGAATTTTTAATGTGATTATTTCTTCTTCAAGTCCTTTCTCTTCTTGACCAAACTGTGCCTCAAGTTGGTTTAGATCATTAGTTCTTTCCTTAAGATGATCTGTCAATATCTTCTCTCTCATTTCTGCTTCTTCCTTCTGTGCTGCTATGTTGGTTTCCAAACACCGCTTTTGATATTCAAGATTTTCTTCGATCTTTCTGGCTTCTTCTAGCTGATTTCTTAAGTTCTCGATGACTTGTTGAGATTCTTCAAAAATGTGAACACTTTCCTTTTGTTTCATCAATTCTTTCTTGAGTGAATTGTTTTCTTTTCTTAGTTCATCTAAAGCACTAATCAATTCTTCTTCATAATTGTCTTCCTTTTCAATTATTTTTCTTGACTCATTTCCTTCACGGCATTCTATTTCAATATGTCCACGTTTTTCACAATTAACACAAAACAACATACCTCTAGTGATTGTGCACTCTTCATATTCTGAATCTTCTTGACATGGTGAACATAATTCTTCTTGATTTGTATCTGCATCTTCTTTGACATTTTCTAAATCTATGATGGGTGAATAATATATTTCATGTAACTTACCCCAAAGTTCTTTTTCTGATGAACATTTACCAACCTTTTCTCTTACCGGATTAGGTAATCCTTCCCAGATGAAATCCATTGCTATTTTTTTATTCTTCCTCAATTCCTTCTTGGTTGCAGTCTTTTCCCTTTTTGAACTATCATATCCTGTAACAACTGATAGCCAAATATAATGTCCATGTGCCTGTAAAAATAATTTTGTTCTTATGCTCCACATCTCATAGTTAAAACCATTATGACCATTAAACATTGGTACTCCATTCTCAGAATAATCCATGATCTCCTTCCGGTGGTTAAATTGTTTCCTTAATGAGCTGGCTTTGATACCAATTGTTGGATTATTGAAAGGGGGGGGTGAATCAGTAATAGATCAATTTAATCCTTTTTAACCATATAATCCAAGTGTTTTCTCAATGAAGCATTATCATCCAATAATTTCAGAGTAAATAATCAATGAACAAATGAACAATCATACACATACACAATACACCATTTTTCTACGTGGAAACCCAAAGTGGGAGAAAACCACATAATGCTTTTTCTTATATGTCTTGAAGAATTACATTCATTGGAAGCACCAAATTCCTTTGTTTTCTAGCTGCAACTAGAAGGAGGCTCCAACCCCCCTAGTTTATTAGGCTACAACCTGAGGGAAGCTCCAACTCCCCAATTCTCTGGCTACAACTAGGAGGAGGATACAACCCCCTATGTTCTCCAACTACAATCGGAAGGTGGCTACAACCACCTGTCCTTGCCCCGTACAACCACCCTGAAGTAGAAGTAGAATGATGGAACCACTGTCACACTATCATTGTGTGATATACCATTGTAAACCTGTACCAATAAACCCAAACCATGCATCAACCATGCATCAATTTGTAATCAACCTGTACCATAAACAAATGCATAAAACATGCACCAACCTGTACCAAACAACCTGTAATCAACCTATACCATAAACAAGTGCATCCAACCATGTACCAAGTATGTACCAATCATGTGTCAACTACTCATCAACTATGACTCANATGACATTTGTAACACTCAATGTTATGTGCGACCACATATGCACTTCTTGCTTGAACATTTATTTTATAATCCCTGCAATTTTCAACCTTATGTCCAAAGTTAGTACAATAAAAACAATGACCATAAAATAAATTTGCATACCTGAGAGTGAATAATCTTCTTTGTGGCATAGTCCTTCTGAATTTTTGTCTTGACTGATCATGATCATTATTGAAGCTTCTTTGTGGCTTGAACATGGATGGTCTCCTTGAAGATATATCTTCAATAGTTTTTTTAGATTCTAGTTGACCATGATTCCTTCCTTTGAGTACTTCTGCATAACTCTTTCTATTTTCTTCATTCTTATTTTCTAGCAACCTAGAGTGCTTCTCTTCATTCTCTATAATTGTTGCAAATGTTTCTGTCTCTTCAACGTTCTTGTTGAGCTTGACGATTTTACTTCTCAATGTGACAACTTCTTCTTCAAGCTTTTCAACCTCTTCTTCTTTCTTCATTATCTGAGACTTCATGACTTCTTCTGTTATTTTTTCTTCTTCAATATGAATTTTTAATGTGATCATTTCTTCTTCAAGTCCTTTCTCTTATTGACCAAATTGTGCCTCAAGCTGGTTTAGATCGTTAGTTCTTTCCTTAAGATGATCTGTCAATATCTTCTCTCTCATTTCTGATTCTTCCTTCTGTGCTGCTATGTTGGTTTCCAAACACCACTTTTGATATTCAAGATTTTCTTCGATCTTTCTGGCTTCTTCTAGTTGATTTCCTAAGTTCTCGATGACTTGTTGAGATTCTTCAAAAATGTGAACACTTTCCTTTTGTTTCATCAATTATTTCTTGAGTGAATTGTTTTCTTTTCTTAGTTCATCTAAAGCACTAATCAATTCTTCTTCATAATTGTCTTCCTTTTCAATTATTTTTCTTGACTCATTTCCTTCACAACATTCTATTTCAATATGTCCACGTTTTTCATAATTAACACAAAACAACATACCTTTGGTGATTATGTACTCTTCATATTCTGAATCTTCTTGACACGGTGAACATAATTCTTCTTGATTTGTATCAACATCTTCTTTGACATTTTCTAAATCTATGATGGGTGAAGAATATATTTCATGCAACTTACCCCAAAGTTCTTTTGTTGATGAAAATTTACCAACCTTTTCTCTTACCAGATTAGGTAATCCTTCCCAGATGAAATCCATTGCTATTTTTTTATTCTTCCTCAATTCCTTCTTGGCTGCAGTCTTTGCCCTTTTTGAACTATCATATCCTGTAACAATTGATAGCCAAATATAATGTCCATGTGCCTGTAAAAATAATTTTGTCCTTATGCTCCACATCTCATAGTTAAAACCATTATGACCATTAAACATTAGTACTCCATTCTCAGAATAATCCACGATCTCCTTCCAGTGGTTAAATTGTTTCCTTAAGGAACTGGCTTTGATACCAATTGTTGGATTATTGAGAGGGGGGGTGAATCAGTAATAGATCAATTTAATCCTTTTTAACCATATAATCCAAGTGTTGTCTCAATGAAGCATTATCATCCAATAAATGCAGAGTAAATAATCAATGAACAAATGAACAATCATACACATACACAGTACACCAGTTTTTTACGTGGAAACCCAAAGTGGGAGAAAACCACATAATGTTTTTTCTTATATGTCTTGAAGAATTACATTCATTGGAAGCACCAAATTCCTTTGTTTTCTAGATGCAACTGGAAGGAGGCTCCAACCCCCCTAGTTTCTTAGGCTACAACCCGAGGGAAGCTCCAACTCCCCAATTCTCTGGCTACAACCAGAAGGAGGATACAACCCCCTATGTTCTCCGGCTACAATCGGAAGGTGGCTACAACCACCTATCCTTGCCCCATACAACCGCCCTAAAGTATAAGTAGAATGATGGAACCACTGTCACACTATCACTGTGTGATATACCACTGTAAACCTGTACCAATAAACCTAAACCATGCATCAACCATGCATCAATTTGTAATCAACCTGTACCATAAACAAGTGCATAAACCATGCACTGACCTGTAATCAACCTATACCATAAACAAGTGCATCCAACCATGTACCAAGTATGTACCAATCATGTGTAAACTACTCATCAACTATGACTCATCAATATGTACCAACATCATCAACTATACACCTCATGTATGTGCCAACTCATCAACTACTTGTCTCAACCATGTACTCAATATGTACCTCAGCCAAAAACCCTCATCTATTTCATCATCCAAATATGATTTTTAGCTCTGTAATAGACCTTTTTTATATGATAACATTCCTGCAAACCTTCCTTAACTTTAACAACAAGAGACTAGCATTTTCATCAAACTTTTATATAGTCTCACATGCCTAGTTTTGGATTAGTCAACAACCCTAACTTGAAGTAATCATAACTGTGAACCTATAATGTATAAAGATATGAAACTGATACAAAATTTTATTCAATGTGTTTTTATGCAATTCCTCCAATTTTCACTTCTTGGAACCTCTCAGAAAAGGAGTTATAGAAAAAATGGCATACCTTGCTGAATTCTGGCTTATTCTAGAGAGCGACCTTGTAGAGCGTGCCCCGCACGCAATATTAGTTGAATGGATTGAAAAATGTTACAAATAATACTGAATATTGTAACCTAACCAACACATTTTGTCTCACTTAATTTGAATCTTTTATGAATAAGTTATGATGGTTTTACCTGAAACACCTATTTTTGACTAGTTTCAGGACTAGCCACAAACCCTCTTTTCCACGGAGTGTAACTCCCAAAATACAATGACCCACAAGATGATTTTTTTACCAGAGATACTTGGGTATTTTTTCTCAATGGAATAGCAATTTCACGGTTTGAAGAATTATATAAAAAAAGTTATAGCGTAAATGGTGAGATGACTTGTAAATAACACACCTTAGAAAGCACCATCAAAAGAATTTATCCTTCCTTGCATTTCGGCCTTCTTTTCTTCACCTTCCCTCATAAATTCAGCTTAGATATCCTTGGTTACCTTAGACACATATATATATTCAATATTCTCAAGTGTGATTAAAATGAGAGAGCCTTGCCTCTTATTTATACTCTCCAAGTAGCTTCCTTAAAAACATCTTCNTTTAAAATCTCTTAAACCACTTTGACTACTTTGACCTTTTGGGGCTTCTAGATGACATATGAGGGTCCTCCAACTTTGTAAGGCCACAACTCTCAAACCATGAGGAGTTATGTGAAATTCCACATATAACCAGAAATGGAATGACATGTACTATCCATCTAGAATAGTATTAATTTCAAATATATCAAAAATCATAATGTTATCCATCAAACAAACTTGGGTCCATTACCCAAACCTGGGTTCTCCAACTTCACATGGTCATAACTCTCTAACCGTGAGGAGTTATGTGACGTTCTACATACCACAAAAAATGGCATGACAAACACTATCCATATAGGATAGTTTCCCTGACAAATTCACTATACTTAATCTCATTATTCCACAATTAAGCATGGGTTCTCTTACTCTGCAAAGCATCTTCCCATGAGGGATTTCACCATAAGGGGAGCACTTTGGAGTTCATCCATATTTACTTCTTTTCAACCATGAAAAAACAATAATGAGTCATATTTACATCAAACAATATTGGGTCCATTACCCAAACCTTTGTGCTATGGGGCTTTCTTCAAGCTTTCTTCAAGGGTTGACATCATTGACAACCAACCTTAATCAACATACTTGGATATATTTTCTCAGGAATAAATCTGAAGTCTTTGACAGATTTAAAGAGTTTAAGGCTCTTGTTGATAATCAAACAAAGAAAATAATTAAGGTGTCGAGGAAAGATAATGGTGGAGAGTTCTGCGGTAACGAATTTGAAGAATTCTATAAGACGTGTGGTATAGCAAGGTAGAATACTACTCCATATACACCTCAGCAGAATGGAGTTGCATAAAGGATGAACAAGACGCTGATGGAAAAAAAAAGGTGCATGCTCAATGGTGTCGGGTTAGGGAAAGAATTATGGGCAGAGGTAGTGGGTAATGAATGTTAGTTGGTCAACATATCAGCCTCATCAACGCTAGATGACAAGACTCCACAATAGGTATGGAATGGTAAGAAACCTTCTCTCACACATCTCAAGGTATTTGGCTGTGAGGCCTATGCTCATGTTCCCAAGGAAAACATGAGTAAGCTAGATAAGAATGATGAAACATGTATCTTTAATGGGTAAAAATATGGTCTCAAAGATTATAAGCTTTCTGTTGGAACACATATATATTTCTAAACTTTAGACTTTAAATAGATTTCATTCCCATTTAAATAAAAACAATGCGCGTTTGATTCTCACCATTGATGAGCTCTTCCATCTATTCAAACGATCCTAATTCCTTAGGAGCTATGGATCTGCCTACTCGTTAAAAAATTCAAATCAATAAAGAATACTTCGCAATTTCGGATTTTAGAGTTTCACGCTTTAGGTATGTTAACATGTCGATCTTTCAAAACCCTGATACATGAAAAGCGTCCAACATATCCTAGTCACCACATGCGTATACCTCCTAACATATGACGCGTCTTTCCAGAAAGTGACCTGTTAGGATTTTAGGTGAATTTAATTGACCAAATACATGAAGTAATAAATACCTAAAAAGAAACTAAAACTTAGTTAGAAAATCAATTAATAGCTTCGCGATTTCAGATTTCGAGCATTTGCCACATGTCATATTTCCAATTCACGAAGCCAAACTCCTGAAATGTCTTAAATATTAAGAAGGGTTAATTAATGATTAAAAATGATTAGCAATTAATTAATCACTTTGCGATTTCACATTTCAAAGATCCTATCCCGAGCGACTATCAATATCCTGAGGTCCGAAACCCATAAATACTTGAGGTTAAACACGATTATTTAAAGGGTTAAACATGATTAAAATTAATTAATGACTTAGCGATTTCGCGTTTCAGAAGTCATGTCTTGAACTATTATAAGATATCTCGAGGTATGAAATTCCGAAATACACTTAACGATAAGTGTGATTAACTAACACATTAATGAAGATTATCTCGTGATTATTTTTTCGCTGAATCATAACTCGGGAAAATTCAAATGTTGTTTGCCAAAATTCTAATCGTGAACCATGAGAAATTAATGACATTTATAATCAATCTATAGTGATCATTCAAAATAAGATCTTGGACCACCGCCTAAATATTTTTCATCAAGGAAAGTTAATACTTCGTCAGTAGAGATATTTATGAAGTCGATGAAATTAAAGGAAAAAATATTTTGAAGTTTGAATTTCATCTTGTGTTTTCACATAACAACAAGTTTTCGAGATAAGAAGTTGTGCATTTCCTGTGACAGGAAACATAGTGTTGAGATTGTGATACCATGGCTCCATGGAAAGCAGCTAAAGCGTCTGGTGAAAGCTCTAACCCAAACACACACATCATTTCAGACACTTCAGCCATAAGCTAAAACTCCATGAAAACCTAGACGCGGGTATTCGATATTCTAGAGTACGAATTGATCAACTTCCTAGATGATTCAGGTGACGAGGAGACTAAGACCCAGGCTACAAAATATAAAATTTTTGCTCAATCGGAGCTACATAAAATAGCAACGCGGCCCAGGCTCATGCCTTATAACGATATGATTGGTTGGGCAATGGAGAATGTCAATCTCTAGACTAGAACCATCTGCAATTCACAAAAAGTTGCGATTGAATCTTTCTGGCTGGAACATTTCTAGGTGATTTAAAAAATATCCCTGGTCCCTAATTACATTTATAATTCTACTTTCTTAATGGATTTCAACAGAAAAGAATGTGCGCAATATGGAAAGAACTTACTTGATTTGATCCAATATTGGTGCTCAAGTCTCGAGAAGTTAAGAGCAGACAACCATGGCGTATATGTTTTTTCCTCTTTAGAGCCTCACATGATGTATATAGCCATGATGATGTGTAGACTTTATGGGAAGGAAAACACTGCCCATTTATTCTTACCATGGGTACCCATCATGCATACAACAACAGAGGGGTATTCCTTCGATTAGCCCAAGATATTATCTGAAAATTTGGTTAGGGAGATTATGGAATATCAGTCATTGAGATCCAAGGGTAAACCTGCCCCATTTTACATGTCGACATATATCATGGATGTCATTTGTTTTATGACACCATTTCCTTTGTTGGGTTGGAGCTGGACTCCAACTAGCACTGAGCCAATACATTTTTATCATTCGAAGCTATGGGAGGATAAAGCGAGAGATTTCTTCTATGAAATATGAAATTATGTGGTGGTGCTGATGTAATTCACCATATATGGATGCCCACCCCCTAGGATTTCTGACAAAATAGTGACCAACCTGGGGAAGATAGCAGATTGGTATATTGAAGAGCACTTCTCTTACATTAGGGTTTTTGGTTGTTCTGTTCCTCCACATGCCTTGATGAAGTTTATACCAAATTGATTGGTGTGCTGTGAAGTAGCACATCAAACTCTACTTGGGCGGATTAGTAAGGAACTAAAAGCAATGCAAAAAAAGGTATGGCCCGCCTTTCCCTTGAAGATTGGTAGGTTCACATTGTTAGATTTTGGCCACTTGAAAGTAGAGGTTGTGGCCCTGGAAGAGATCAAGCTGGTCAATATTGAATTCAAGAAACATGATCCTCAGAGGATTGTGGGAAATCACATGGATCTTTCCAATTTAAAAAGATACGAGCATGAATATTCCCCACATGATGAGATATTCTGAGGGGTAATATGTTAATATTATGGTAGCTGTGGGAGGTATTTACCTCTACATGTGAACCTGATGAGAATAGAAGACTCTGGGAAGCAAGAGAAACCCTAATGAGTTGGATAATAACCCTAGAAGCCTTGTCGGCTCATGAAGATAATTTATATTAGGTTATTATCCTCCAAGAGAAGAAGTCAGCTAGAATTAATAATAATATAGTGAACAGACACATACCTAGAAGGAGAAGTCGGCCCCAACAAACTGGCAGGATTACTATAAATACAGAGCGCCAGTTCTCATTTGCAGCATCTCAGAATTGCAGTTTCCCAGTTGGTGCACATTGCAGTTGCAGTTTGGTGCACAGGTTTGGAGGAGGGTTGCAGGTGCAGCTGCAGCAACAACTAGTTCTCATTATTGGCTTGAATATCTCTTGGTTAGGGTTTGGGACTATCTGATCAGATTTTGTGATGCGTTATCCTTGGGGATTGATACACTACTCTTTGTTTGGCTATCTAGCCTAGGTTTTGCTTCCGGAGGAATTCTCAGATCAAAGTTAAGGTGCTCAGAGGGAGGCTTCGGCCCATGGTTGGGTGACGAGGGTATCGTCAATGGTAAAACGAGCACACCATCTTATATATTCTAACAATTTATGGGCCCACTCCCCTTTAGTCAGCCTAAAACGCTGGAAGGAAACATAACCGCTAGGTATTGAGCTCATTGAGGAACTGCCGCTAGAGTTACTAGTAGGATCAACTTCCAAAAGAACGGAAGCTAGGGTTACCAGCAGAAGCAGTTGCAGAAACCCTAAACCTCTTGTCGAGGCACCTTAAGTGATGAGATTGACCTAATCTCCAGATAGATCAATGTGCCCTAGCCCAGCGCATCTCCTGGTACTCTCAGAAGGCCAAGACGTGAAGTTTGGATTTCTGGTCAAATCTAGGGTTTGACCAAGTCAAACAAGCCATGAAAAAGTATATGAAGTCTGAGAACAAGATAGATGGAGCCTCTAACTTCAGAGCATGGAAGACAAGGATTGACCTCATCCTTGATAAGAATAAAGTGTTGGATATTGTGAAAGGAAAGATCGTG
>JZKD02S0920569.1:0-13919 GCA_000966675.3 Picea glauca | reverse complement strand
CATCGTATCTTTCCATATTTTCCGCAAGGTGCTCCAAATCACTCATTGACATCTTCTTTCGCTTGCTCAGTTGTCCACGATCCATCTTCCTTGATGATCTGTCATCCTCAATCTCCTCGTTCAACGACTAGCTTTCCCTTGCTTTCCTCCTTCTTTTTTGTTTCTTTAATCACTTCGACCCAATATCACTCAATGTACTTTCCACGCAGTTCGCACTTCGTCTTTTCTTTTCCTTTTTCTTCACTTTCTTTCTTAATCCATACCCAGGCCCAACATATACACTCCAGCTCGGATGAAGATCCATGCTTCTTCACCATCGTATGAAATAGATTTGAAGCACCAATAGATCTACCCACACTAGACCTACACTCCACCACGTGGGTCCAAACTTATTCATAACAATATAACTTTTCTACTAGTATATATAACAAATATTATCTTCACCATGTAGATCCAAGCATCCTCTCAAAGATCTTGGCATCTCCTTGCAGATCCAACAATATTTATTTTGTATCTATAATAGAGATTTACAAATATATATTTATAATCCAACTTTATTCCATATCTCTACTTATCTAACTTAATTAGAAATTACCATAGGCCTTAAGTGTTGAAACCTTCTCTCTAAAACCATATGGCATATCCTTAAATCAGATAAATCTAATAAATAGGTAAACACCTCAATGAACAAACTATATATGATAAAAGAAAGATACTTGATTCAATATTTCATAGCTTGCTAGGAATATTGGGTTATTAACTTATCTAGAAACCACATACCTATAATCTACTTATTTGAGAAACATAGCCATACCTTGATTTGACAGCCGCAACAAAGAGTGGGGGATGACTCTCCACCAAACCATAGACCTTGCTACTTAAATATTCATTAGTAGGTCACCATTGAGCCCTCAATCTACTACTTTTCCCATGATTCCTTAGCCTTGTCCTCCTTATAGACCATCCAAGGATAGAGATGTCCTTTTCTCCTTCTTTTTCCTCTTTATATAGATTCCATCCATGGTAAAGAACCAGATTCCCTAGGATAGTTTATTTACTTCTTTATTATATTTTAGGGTTTCTCCATAATCATTGTTACTTATTTTACCATTTTCCTTAATTACCCAAATATCCATAATAAGTACTTATTATGACCCCATTTTAGGATAATTGTTATATATTTCTTTATTATTATTTATTCATATAAGTACTCATTTAGACCCCCTTCAGGATAATTATTCCATAAGTATTTATTATTATGTACTCATATAAGTACTTATTATAACCGTTTTAGGAGAATTATTATATTCATTTTATTATTATTATTTATTTATAAATTTAATTATAATATGGGGCATGACAAACCACCACTTTAGACAACCAAATTTTAGATCTGTATAGCGAAGTCACAAAAGAATCAATATCAATATGGAAGCAGACAATGAAGGATGGAAACCGGATGAAAAAAAGAAAAGATAAGGAACATGATATATGGAAAAATTGCATCGAACTAGCACGAGAAAAACTAAACATGGAGCCATCAAGTGAGAAAAACTCAACTCCATCAAGAAATTGGTTGAACAACTAGTTAAGTCAAATATGCAAGTGCAACAAGAAAACCAACAACTAAGGGAAGAGAACATGAAGTTGAAGCAAGAGCATATCCAAATGATTGAAGAAAACCACTAGCTCATGATTGATCATGCTTCAGTCATATTACAGTCAGAATATGAAAAATTCAAAGAAACCCAACAGAAATTGGATGCAGTTATTGATCAAGCCACTACACTCAACACAATGGTAAGCAATTGGTTGACTTATTTTTCTTCGACTTTCAACAAGTTAAAAGCACAAAGAATCATGTTGGAGGACTTAACAAAGAAGAAAAATATGGCAACTAAATCCAAAACAAGAACAACTTTGTCCATGCATATCAACAAAGAAAATGAGGTCGGAATACAACTTAGACAACAAAAACAATAGTGGTTAAGAGAGGGAAAGAAAGCATAATTGGAAATTGAGAATGTTGTGGAGAATATTAATCATGTTATCATAAAGATACAACATGTTGAGGATAATTTTAATCCTAAATAGAACACGGTGCATAATTCCTCCATCATAGAAAAATCGAGATATCTCACACAAATAAAGTCACTTTGAGTCTAGGTGCGGTACACAATTGATGAATGGCACACAATTTCCCCATACTTGCACAAACCAACACCCTGTATCTATCAAATCAATTTTGTTCACCTTCCACAGAAACCAACACCACAACCCTGTTTGTATCATGACTCTCCTCCTCAACCAATATTTTTGTTCTTCATTCTGAGTGCATCAGAGTCCATTTTTTCCTGCCATCCATCATTCATCAAATCTAGAAATAGAAGTGGAAGGAGAAGATGCATCACGACTAGACAAAGGTGTCAATACATTAGATCTTGAAGTGCACCTCTAGACTTTGCCTGAGACAATAATAGAAGAACCAGTCGCCTAGCCATATAATACAGTGGAGCAAACACATCCAGCAACAACTACAACAAAATATCTAGAAATTCAGCAAGCATCCATATGAGATCCGGCTAAATGATTGGCTATATTTTTCTCTGTCTTCTTCAAAATTTTGTAATCTCATTCTCTAACATTTTTGTAAATGTAAAAGTCACAATCTTCATATTTCTCACTTGATGAGCAAGGATTTTAGGTGGGGGGGATGTTGTAGGGGCTAGTTGACTCTATCGATTATACCTAACAGTCGACCAAGTCGGACGTGTAAGTCATTTTCCTGTCTAATTGAATATGCAAGTCGTTCCATTGCTCATTTGAGTCAACCGACCGAGGAAATTAGGAAGTTGCAACTTCCTTGTAACTAAATGTGCAAGTATAAATATGAGACTATGTAACATAGAAAGTTGGTTGTTGTGATATAATAATAAAGTGCATATTGTTGGTCTCTCCATTACTTTTTGTACTCTTTTATATCTTATCTATGTGTGTGCTTGACTATTAGTGCATTACAGTATATTGCTTTGTGTGAAGGACTATCGGTAACTTATGGATACAATCTCCTAGATTACAACAACATCCAAGGAAAACATATGATTGGGATTTATTATGTAGTACAACTGGACCTTGATTTAGTGGGGTATACAGATTCTAGTTGGCCATGTGATGCTACAAAGAAAAAATCCACTTCAAGATACCTCTTCTATATTAGTTATGGTTGATTTGTTGGTCAAGAAAGAATCAATATGTTATTTCTCTATCTAGCACATAGGTTGAGTATCTTGGACTGGTTAATGCAGCCATTAAGGCCATTTAGATTCAAAAAATTATCACTAAGTTCGGTATCTAGTATTGTCGACCATCACTCATTTTTTGTGACAATCAGGGTACCATTCAGATCTCATGAGATTTAATTCATCAACAATGCACCAAGCACGATAAGATTCATATGCACTTCATTTGAGAGCTTATCCATGGGCAGTGCATTGATATGAGATATTGTCTAATTATAGAGAAGATTGTTGATATCTTAACCAAACCTTTCATGGAGATAAATTTTCTTCATTTACGACCTCTATTGGGGGTGTAGGGGGGCTCTTCTCCAAAGTAGGTTACATAGTCCTCTTTGTCTATTCTCTTGGGGGGGGGTTTCCCATTGGGTTTTCCCCATCCTCACATATTTGAGGAGATCATTTTTTAGATGGGTACTAATATAGATACATATTTTGCAAGATTCATCTCTTCATCACTGCATGTCCACCTAAGTTGTGTTTATGGGGGGTGTTGGTGCATATGATGTATGTTGGTGTTTACCTTAGCACACTTGTTGATATCATTGGTGTTTTCATGCACATGTAGCAACTTAATCTTAATATATTTTGCATGGCTTGTTTTCCCTTTCTTTATGGATATATTCATGGCATGAACAACTTTTGTTGATGTTTCCCTCATCCAAAAAAGAAAGATCATTTTATTTGCATTGGAGGATCCATTATTTTTCTAATGCAGTAGAGGTTAATGAGATAGAGATGTTATTATTCATAGAAATCTAGTTTTTCTTCACTTATCAGAGTTATTTTCTTGAGACTCTAGATCTTGGGTGGTTCTATAACAAGAGGGAACATGGTTTTGTAGTTTGGTAACTGTTGATGGGACGCAAATTTTGTTCAACAACAAAAGGTACTCCCTAGTACGCGGTCCCAATTAGACTATGCACCGTTTGGCTTAGAAGACCCATCCAGATTTTGGATCGGCTACTAGTATTGGTTGTGAGGGGGATGATTGGATGGCTTGTGAATGAAAATGTAGATGAAGACTATCTAATTGCAAAAATAAAATCTAATCTATTGTATCCTAGCTAGGAGCCAACTATCGTAATTGAATGAGTAGATTAAATGAAACTAAACTCTGCAAAAAACCTCACTTAGCTAGTTGTTATGAAGAAGAAAATATATACAACAGTTGCATACAAATATATAACCAGAATATTCTAAATCACATTATCACATACATTAGCAACTCATATTTCGAGGACATAAACATAAGAAAGAATAGAAAAGTTGTGAGAATGATATTAATTGCGTAAGAAAAGTCTATAGGAAAAATATATTCTTACAACACATTCAAACAGTAGACAATCTGTTGAAAATAGTTCACAACAAACAACAATTTACACAAGTTCTTCTCTCTGTCGAAACTGGCCCTAAGGGCTTCTCAATATTAGTTAACACATTATTTTCTCCAAAAATAGTTTCATGAGTGTATACAATGATTGAAGAGACCCTTCAAAAATGGGCTTCTTCCTTTATTTATACAAAATTTGATAACTCCTACAAATGTCTTCTTGACTTCCACAAGAAGGGGTTATAAAATACCTTTCATCTTCCCCCACTAGCTATTGACATGTGTGGGAATGGAGATAAAACTGAGGATAGTTGGAAAAATATGAAATATAATACAATTATTAGCACATCCAAATTCATTGTTTTGTATTATTCTTGTACCCTTATCCTTGATGTAGGTTGTCCTAATCTCGTACTAGTCATAGAGAGATATGACCCTACGGTAGGAAAGTTCCTCAAGGGAGGCTTCATGTACAACTATGTTATTGGTGAGGGTTTTCATGTATTTTTCCAAGGTGGCCATGAATTCTTCTATCATGGTGTGTACTTTGGTGGGTTGGACAATGTGTTGTTCCATCAGCTCTATTGTCACCTTCGTAGTTGATTCAATTATCTCCCACTTGTCACTTGTTCTTTGTTGGATATTTTCTAGGATTTGTTCCATCGTGAGGGTCTTTCCAAACTCTTCGATGTGAGGGAGACAACACTTATGTGTTAAAACTTGTGTTACTTTATGAAGTTGTGTGCATATTGCTAGAGAGTTGGCTGTTTCATTTTCTTCTTTATGCTCAGCTTGCTGACATCATTTATATGGGGTTCTAAGCCCCAATCCCATCCCATTGAATGGAGTATGATTGTTAGGACCTCCCACTGATATTTCTGGGATGTCGGTGTCCACTGGTGAGGTGTCATTGTTCTGATCCTCTTCATCCTTTTTCCACTACTCTTCCTCGAATACCTTAGTTGCAGCTTCATTTGTTTCTCTTTGTTCTACTGAAATTGCTTCTGCTTCTATTGCTACTCTTTTAGCTACTTCTCTCTACTCAACTTCAGCTTATGCTTCCTTCTCAATAGTTTCCTTTGATTATGTTTCTACTTTAGCTATTGTTGTTATTGTTGTTGTTGCATCAAATTTTACTTTAGCCTTAGCCTCGTTGGTCCTCCTCTTCTTTTTCGTGGTGCCTTCCAGGCTTTGTCCTCATCAACGATCCTACCTATGGGTTTTCCCTTTTTTCTGGAAATGACTTCTTTGTAATTTTGGTCTCCGTAATGGATTTCTTCTTCCTCCCAAATAGTCGAAGTGTACTCCCAAGTATGCTTGGTCTGGATGCAATACTCCTTAACCACCTTTTTGGGGTCATGTCTTCTAAATATTTCTTCTCCAAAGTGATATGATACCAATGTATCCACTTTAGATTGAGCTTGCTTGTTACTCCCAAAAGAGTATGATCCAATCCATAATGGGAGCGAGGGCCACATTTCTTTCTTGTCATGGTAGAGCATCACCCCGACTCCATGGATCATCATTTGATGGGAAACATCTTGAAGTACTAATTTTTTGGGGACAAATATTGGGAGTAGATGGGGAGCTTTCATAGCCCCGTATATTCTGATGTAAGTCCCATGTTCCATTAGGCACCAGTCCCTAATATTTATGATTATTTCTAACGCTTTATCTATCATGCATAGGGTTGGCGCATAGAAAATGAATTCATACAAAGGTGTTGAGAAGTAGTCACATATCTTGTGGTATTTCATCCTATACTTGTGCTCCCAGAGAACCTTGCAGTAAATGTGTACGGGCAGGTCTATCGGTTGTCATGCCCACCCCATATTAGGATATTGATGTGGCACACACATGATATCCAATAGATATGACAACATGTAAAAACTTGGAAATGTCACAGGCTCAGTCTCCTTAACTGTTGTGATGGACTCTGCCAGGATTGTTGATGGGATATCATCCCGATTGAATGATGACCCTTCAACTAAATAGTACTGGATCAGGGGAATTAAGTACAGAGTAAATGTAGAAGAATCTCACTCCTCATATAGTTTTCAAAGCATCACCACCATATAATGGTAGGGCATTCTAAGTGCATTGGTCGGATACTCACTAGATGGTCTGTGCTTGAAATTTATGTCTAGATTGTACTAGATCGTGAACAAGTCCTTTGTTTTGAGATTGAACCCACTAAGGAGTTCCTCATCCAACTTATGGGTTCCCTTTTCCAAATGATAATATTTTGCTAGATCGGTTGGCTAAAATGACGCTATGGGCTCCCCCCTAACATTGAGTATGTATTGGTTTTCCAAGTCCACATGCTTGAGAATCCACACAATTGTTTCTACATAAGGGAACATTGAAACACAAGCTACAACCCTATGTAATCCTAACTTCTAAATATTCTTGAAGACTTGGATTTCTTCTTGGTCTTCATCTTCCACTGGGAATGTTTTTGTTTTGAACATATGAAAGACCTCACCCCATTTGAGTGAGTCTCATCCTTTCTCTAGGAGTCTTGTTGTATCATCATATACCGCTCCTGGAGAATCAAGTTCTTCGTCATGTTTGCTTCCACTTACAGAAGCCTTTGTAGCAAGTGCCTTGCTTGTTGTCTTCTTATGGGGTGACATATCTAAAGATACAACACATAGTAATAATTAGTGAATGAAATTAGTAGTAAGGATGAAGAAAAACATCAAACATCAGTTTATGTAAGCATATAAAAAATGAGCATTAGAATGAACATTAAAGACAAATATACCCATGTGAACTTGTGCTAGATACCTGAAGAATCACTTATGTTAATGTTAGGAAGGAGATCATCATCTGAGGATGATAGGATGATCGGGGACATGATGGAGATTTAAGGAAGTTGGGTTAAGATTTGGTGAGAAACCAGGTGGATCGGTGCCAGAGATGGCGTGTGCTCTGGTGGCACACCAGAGGGTTTCATGGTAACTCTATCGGTTTGGACCAAGGAAGTTCTTACAAAGGTCGCTAGTGAGTAAAAATTCACATTGAAAAGGTTAGTGGGAACCTCAAACTTGGGAAGTTTGTCGATAAGGTCGGACAAGTTCGTATAAATCTTGACGATGGATCGGAGAACTTAGTTGCAAGATAATTGATTAGTACCAGAGCAATTAGTAGGAACTCCACTGATAAAATCGGAGGAGTTCGCAAAAAGTCCATCGATTATGTTGGAAATGCTCTTGTTAAGTTCTTTGGTACACCACCAAAGGAAATGTTGTAAAGTGCACCAACGAGTGAAAATACCCATCGGGGAGGTTAATGAAAAATACGTCGAAATGGACCAGGGAGAATCTTTTCAAGTGGGTTAGTTGGGGTCGGAGGAGTTTGTAACAATCTCTCTGGATTCACTAGTCAATTCTTGTTAAAGTCATCGGTTACACTGGAAGTGTTTGTGCTAAGTACTCTGATACACCACTGGAGGTTATCATATTAACATTGTTGATCATACGAGTATAAAAAATATGACTAAGTACGAGTTCAAGGGGTTGATCATTTCCAATGAATTGAACACAGGCCTTCGATTTGAGAGTGGCGTCTCATTGATGTCGGTTGCTTGTGGATTTCCACTAGAAAATTGAGTAAGAACTAGGGGCGAGAGAGCCTAGGTTTCAAACAGATTCTTTGGGGGGGGGGATGATTGCGGGTTAAATCACTGAGGGTGGATAGGGAGCAAATCACGGGAAACAAATTGCTCACACATTGTTCCAAAACCATAAAATAGGGCACAATTAGGGAAAAGTAGAGGCATGATCCAAGGAGGCTATTGAGGTAAAACCTCGAGTGTGATGAAGAGAGAAGGGATTCATGGCCAGGGTACACAGAGGTTATGGAGAAGTTTGAAAAATAAGCATGTTTGAGCATGTGGTTATGTTTTCTTGTAGAGTCAATATGGGAAGGAATGTCGGGACTTATGATCACAATTAGATATGGAAATATGAGGATGAGGTCGGGGATCTGACATATAGGTCTAATGATGTTTTTTATTGGAACAAGCATTAACCCTAATTTAAAACGTGTGAGTGAAAGAAATGTGGAGGGGAAAAGAAAATAGGGCTTACATGGAAAGTTTGTTGTTGACACGTGAACAGTGGAAAGATGAAAAACTCATGTGGTTGCAATAGCTCTTTGAACGGTCGTTTGGAGCTCCTCTATTATTCTTGGTAATAAGAAAACAATGATCAAAAGGGTGGAGGGAGCACTCCTTTTATAGAAATGGCATGCAATTCGAGGTCATCGGAGGGGTTGGGCGGAACCCATCCTATGTTAAAAACTATGCTCTACTGGAGGCGAAGTTGAGAAGTGCTTTAGTCATACAGGAGACATTGGTGGAAAGACCTATGGTATGCACCGGAGGTGTTAATGCTAACTTGATTGGTAGGAAAACAAACGTGTCAGAGAAACTTACAAGAAGTTTTTCAATCAAAGGCTTAGTGCATCGAAGGAGATGAGGAAAAGTCCTTCGGTTCAATCGGCAGAGTTCATAAAAAATCCTCTGATTCAATTGACAGAGTTCATAAGAACTCCTCCAGTTCAATCGATGGAGTTCATAAGAACTCCTCCGATTGGATTGAAGAAGTTAATGCTAAATTTACCAGTTACTAGGTATGCTTATAGATAGATTTTCTGGGAAATCCCTCCAGTTCATCAAAGAACTTAAGTGGAACTCCTTCGGTATGTACAGGAGGAATTTAAGAGAACTTTGTCAGTACATATTGGAGGAGTTAGAAGGAACCTTCCCATAAATGATTCTCAAAGATTTATCGAAGTGTCATTCAATCAAACCAAGCTTTGAAAAATAAAGTGACATGATTAGAGAGAGATAAACAAAGATCAAAAAATCATGGTAACTTTTATCAACAAGCCAAGAAGTCCTTATGTAGAAAAGGAGGGGTCCCATTTTCTTGAATAGAAGGCTTTACAAGCAAGTATAGAAGAAAAAGGGGAAGGTGTTGGTGTCTAGCAGAACAATTACATAGCCCAATCACACACTTAGAGATAGAGGAGTACTTTAGATTCTTCATGATATTCCTCCACATCATCAAGGGACTTGGGGTGCAAGGAATCCTCTCTACTTTGGTGCTCTTCCATTTCTCCCTCATCCCCATCCTTTAGGGAAAGCTCTAAACCCTAGAAGGCTTTCAACAAGTAGTGTTTGTCATTGAGTTGTTGTAGATTTTCCCTAATACTAGACAATAGGGATTTGTTCTTCTATGAGGTCAAATCCATGTGATAGCCTATCATTTTCTTGGTATCTGAGTATAAATCTAGGGACAAATAATACCTAGTGGTTTTGCTTCTTGAAAACCATGTATCCTAGATGATGTGAGCCAATTCCTTGTCTATTTTCTTGTTGTTCGTAACAATTTTGTGCCCACAAACCATCTCCTTCCGTTTATCTTTTGTTATGAACCACAGTGGCCTTGTGCCAACCATTGAAACCTTGTGTTATACATTGAGCCTCATAATTCTACCATTGGTTCGAGTTCTTCCAAGGATGGCCTCCTAGTAAGTGTTGTACGCTACCTCTATGGTTGGGTTGGGTTGGGTTGACCTCATTTCCCTTATCCTTTGTCTAGTTTTCCCTTGTCTTTGCTTGCTCTTCCTTCTTCTTGATGCATTTTACCTCATAAACTAGAACATGTACCTTATAATCTACGGGTTCCCCAATGCTCATGGCTCCTTCATCCGGTTCTTTCCCTACCCTTCCTAAATTTGTTATGCTCTACTTCCCACTATGTAGAAATAGGATGATCATGTGCCAGTTTATGTTGGTTGGGGATCATTATGAGGAGGATGTTGGTCTAGAGTTAGATAGCCATAATAACCCATGACCATGTGCATGGAATCACGCCTTTACAATCTATCATTTTGAAGCATACCAATATCATCATTGCTTGTAGAGTTCATGTCCAGATATAGCACTAAGTCCAAAACTTACAAGTCCCTTTATTGATCTCTCTCATCACCTTCTCATTCAAAGCCTTCATTAGCCAAGGGCATGTGGTCAATGCAATCCTCTTCTTCATTAACCAAGGACTTGTGGTATGTGTCATCCTCTACCATCGAGTGGTTATCATTACTCTCATCGAGTGGTGTGATGGGCATGATGTCTCACATCCTTAACACTTAATCTGAGTAATTACCAATCACAATGTTAGTCCACTCTAAAGGGAGCACATTTTTCTGTATACATATACTATAAATTCTAAAAATATAGAAAAACATGCCCTTTATTTTTGTTAGATTTTTCCATACATATTTCTTTCTAGTATTCATGATGTTTTTCAGTGTAGTCATATTTTTATTTAACGATGGTTTAAAGAATAAAAATGATGTGTGTATTTTATTTGAAGTCATAAGTAAATATAACTACACTAGAGCAAAATCTTGTTGTATTTTCCATAGTAAGTAAAACAATATTTATAAGCATTGTGCATTGGAATATTCAAAGTAATTTACAAACACTTAAAGTTGGTTGAAACCACTCTATACTTGTAAATATATATACTATAAATATATATTCGTGTATTCTTGTGTAGTGGGTCGCCCATTCTTTTTATATAGTTTATAGTGATAAGTCTTTTTATATTACATATACTATGTAAAATATATTACTTTCAAAACTATTTTACGAGGTTGATTTAAATTTAGAAATATATCATTGATATTTACGAAGTAAAACAATAATGTTATCTTTTATTACCGTGACGAAAGTATTTTATACCTACCGTTTCTATTTCTACAAGTTACCTAGCACTTCAAAGTAGGTTCTATTTCTAAACGATTTACTTGGCACTTCACCATAATGGTAAGGTTATAATAATAATCACTCCCTTCACACTTTGTAGACAAAAGCATACATCATTATTTTTCTAAAACTTACCACATCACTTTATAAAAGTACTTCATTACTTTTCAAAAACTTACCACATCACTTTATAAAAGTACTTGATAAAGATATCCATTGTTTTTCTAAAACTTACCACAACATTTAAAAAAATAAAGATATCCATTACTTTTCTAAAACTTAGAACAACATTTAAAAAAATACTTGGTGTGATGATAAAGATATTGGTGTGTTGATAAATATATTCTTAATAAGATGTACTCCTAGTGTATTGATAAAGATAGTATTAACAGTAAGAAGGGCGAGGTTTAAATATTTTATAGGTTAAATCTTTTTATATTGAAATGAGTTTTTACCAACTGAAATACAAAAGTATTATTAAAATTCGACATTGGAATTTGTATAGTGCCTTCACATGTTTTCAGTGGTTTCGACGGAAATTCAGCATTGAAATTTACAAAATTGGTTTCACATGTTATCGACATTATAATGAAATGTTTTTACCATATTAATCATATTTTAATTATATTTAAAATCAGAAATTGACTGAATGACAAAATGCCCAATGACAAATTTCCAACCATAAAGTAAACACGTGCTTCCTTTCTTCTCGAAATGGTTTTGATTCCTTTTACTTGATTTGCTTATAGTTACGAATCTTTAACAACCATATGCAAGAAAACAAGCAAAGATGTCGTTTCAACTGGACCAATCCTTTTAGTCAACTAGTAGATGACATCTTTGCAAGCAATACGATATCTTATTATTCCACCACGTTTTGGTGGTTTTGCTTCTTGAAAACCCTGTGTCCAAGATTATGTGAGCCAATTCCTTGTCTTTTTCAGTGTTGTTGGTAACAACTTTGTGTACAAACGTTGTCCTTTAGTTTTCCCTTCTTATGAACCATGGTGGTGGCCTTGTGTCAACCATTGAAACCTGGTGCTATACATTGAGTCTTGATATTCTATCTCTACTTGGAGTTCTTCTAGGGGTGGCTTTCTAGCCAATGTTGCATGTGGGGTCTTTCACTACCTCTATGGTTAGGTTATGTTGGCTTAACCTCCTCCCCCTTCTCTTATGTTCAATGTTTCTGTGTCCCTACTTCATCTATGTTCTTCTTGGGGTGTTTTGCCTCATAAACTAACATGTAACTTATAATCCATGGTTATCCCAATGTTCGCAGCTCCTCCTTCTGGTTCTTTCTCTGCCCTTTCCAAATTTGTTATGCTATATTGTCCACTATGTAGACAAAGGGTGATGGAAGAGACCATTTTATGTTGGGTACAAATCATTTTGAGGAGGATGTTGGTATAGAGTTAGATGGTTGTAAACCCCCATGACCATGTACATGGCATCATGCCTTTACAATCTATCAGTAAGCATAACAATATCATGATTGCTTGTAGAGTTCATGTTTGGGCGTATACTAAGTCCAAAACTTTCAAGTCATTTTGTCAATCTCTCTTGTCATCTTCTCATTTGAAGCCTTCATTAGCCAAGGACATGTGGTAAATTTCATCCTCCTCTTCATTAAGTAGGGGCATGTGGTGTGTATCGTCCTCTACCATTGGGTGGCTATTGTTTCTCCCATCTGGTGGTGTGATGGGCTTGACATCCCACATCCTTGACACCTCATCTAAGGAATTACCAATCACATTGTTAGTCCACTCTAGAGTGAGCACATTTTTCTTTGTATTTGTACTATAAATCCTAAAAATATACAAGAAACAAGCAATGCTTTAATTTTGTTTCCATTCAATTTTTTCACTATGAAGAAGATTGAACATTTAATATATAGTTGAGAACTTTTTTATGTTCACACTTTCTTGTGTTCTCTACTTTAACTTTAATATTTAAATTGTTGTAGATATTCCACCAGAATAGTTCATCACAATAAATCTAACAATATTATGAAATATTGTGGTTTATTACCTTAGATCTCATATTTATTATTAGTAGTGTAGTGCTCAAAATTATGGAAATCACTGCAACCAAAATAAAAGAAACAAGCAAATGAGCACACCATGAACACAGCTTAACACGTGTGAGCTAAGAAACCCAATATAGGAGAAAACACAGCTAGAAGGTGAGGCCCCTCTCTCTCTCTCTCTCTCTCTCTCTCTCTCTCTCTCAATTATGAAACACAAGTACAAAGAAATGGGCATTCACTATGGAGTTCCCATGGACACTATGACCTGATTGGCTTCTACAAAATATTCTACCTCCCCTATTATATTTTGATATCCCATTCCTAGATGCTCTGTGTCACTATGGAACAATAACAATACCAACAGAATGAACTCACTTCTCTTTCTAATGACCCAATATTTAAAATAACCTAATAGTCATTTAGGGTTAGGGTTAGGGTTAGGATTTTTTGCATGCCTCAACCCTCAAGTAGTGTTTT
>JZKD02S0920557.1:201584-243635 GCA_000966675.3 Picea glauca | reverse complement strand
AAAATCTCTCTCACACCCAGGTGACCTCTCATGGAAGGAGAAAAGAAAGATGATGGGACATGATATCCTATCAAAAAATTTCTTGAGGAATCCCTCACACAACAGAGGAACGAGATGATGGATAGTTTCACACAAATCCTTTGGTGGCTACCAACATGCGACGCATCTTCCTCGAGCAGAGGTGTTGCCCCCTTCAAGGTACAAATAAACTTTTATATTCTTATATTTGAAGGCCAGATAGACCTAGATGTCGTAGACAAGTGGTTAAATCTACTATAAGGGTATTTTTCTGTCCATAGCTTTTCAAATAGAGAAAATATTACTTTTGCGCTCCTCAAAGTCGTTCCCCATGTCAAAGATTGGTGGGAAACATTATGTGAGAAAAATGAAATAGAGGAAACCTCATTATTTATAGTCACTACCACCTGGGAATACTTCATGGATTCTATTAAGGAACAATACTACCCTTTCATAAGTTATGATGAATTGTATACCAAATGGACCACACTGCGGCAAGAATGAGACCAAGCAGTGCCAGAGTTCACCAATATATTCCATACCTTCTGCACCAATATGGGTATCAAATATTCAAAGAGACATATGGTGCTCAATTATTTCAGTTCTCTTCATAGATACATCCAGACCAAAATGTAATTTCTGGACATCTCATCCTTGGGTGCAACGTACCTATATGTCATCAAAATCAAGCAGAAGCTCAAAAAAAAGACGTGGTAATTTGGGCCTGGGAACCCCGCATAGAAAAATCCTAGAAAGGGCGGCCCCAACCCACAAAACAAAGGATGGAGCAAAGATGGAAATTATCAGAAAAACCAGTCCAAGCTACAAGAAAAAAAGGACACCAGAAAGAAAAAGAAAGATATCGGGAAGTGGTGTGACTTCCATAAGACCCCTTGGCATAACATTGTTGATTGCAGCTCAAAGAAATCATTGGTGGATGAAGTTAAAGCATCTAAATCAGATGTGGGTTGTGACTCTGAGTCAGAACCAGAAAGGGGAAGACAAAATATTGACATGGAACCTAGTGCCACTATTGTTACTTCCAAGCTCCAACTTGGTGAACTAGATGAGCCAAAATAATGCGAGGGCCTCTTCCATTCACAGATGTGGGTAAAAGGCACCCCGGTGCACTTCATCGTTGATAGTGGTAGCCAGAAGAACCTCATATTAGTAGAGGTCATCAAGAACCTAGCCTTGTCGACAACGCCACACCCACAACCCTACATCATTGGATGGATCTGCCAAGAAAGTGATCTTGCCATTAGCCAGCAGTGTCGACTGTCATACAGCATCAAGACTTTCAAAGATGAGGTATTATGTGATATTTCCCCTCTCGAAGTTTGTAATGTTGTTTTGGTCCAACCTTATTGATGGAAACATCATGTTGTATATGATTCTAGGCCTCTTAGTGTTATTATTACTTTGAACAGGAAATTGTACAGGATACCCAAGGCAGTCCCTCCTAGTGTTATTTCCTTGATCTCTTCCAAGGAATGCAAGAAGGTCATTTCTCAAATCGAGGAATTTGTATTCTTCTTGATTCTCTCTCAGAGTGAGTGAAAGATCACAACCACATCTAGGTCCTTCGTGGATGATATTTTTACAGAATAGAATAAAGTGGATAAGGTCATGGAATCATACTCATATATCTTCTTCTATCTTATCAGGGTACCTCTTCACTACCAATTCAAGCATCCCATCGATCTGACCCCAGGCGCATCGCTACCTAATCAGCCAATCTACTATTGCTCTATGTTACAAAATGTGGATATCAAGAGGAATATCCAAGAGATACTCCAAAAGTGGCACATCCATCCCATATCATCACCTTGTGGGAGCCCAATCATGCTGGTGCAGAAGAAAGACGAGACCTAGCGACTATGCATTAATTACCAAGCCCTAAATAAAATCACAGTCTGAAACCAATACATGATTCCCTGAATCGATGACCTCGTTGATCAACTCATGGGGGATAAATACTTCAATAATATTGATCTAAAGTATGGCTACCACAAGGTCCCAATAAAAACGACAGATGTATGGAAGACCGCCTTCAAGTCAAAAGAAGGTTTTTTTGAATGGTTGGTCATGCCCTTTGGATTGAAAAATTCTCCAACAACTTTTATGAGGATGATGGATGATATCCTATGACCTTTCACCAATATTATTGTATTCATGTATCTGGATGACATCCGCATCTACAACAAGACTTCAGCGGAACACTTGCAACATATTCAACAGGTTTTGCACACCCTATAACAACAAAAACTATATGAAAAATTGGAAAAATGATCCTTATTCATAGACATGGTCCATTACATAGTCTACATCATTGATAAACATGTTGTGCATGTGGATCTAGCCAATATCCAGGTCATTTTTGACTGGCCAACCCCAACGACACCTCATTGAGTTTCACGCCAACTCATTGGTCACTAATTTTTATCTTTCAGGATGGGTTGTTGTGTCGTCTGGTTCATATCTACATTCCATAAAGTGAGTTCATGAAGATGATTTGGGAAGCTCACTACAGTCAGGTGGCAGGACACTTTGGTGTCGAAAATATAATGGAAGTGTTGTAGAAACATTTATACTAGCCGAAAATTCGACAGGATGTCAACAAGTATATCAGGTCTTGCACCGACTGCACTATTGGTAAAATGAACACTAAGAAATAGAACCTATACACTCCTCTTCCTACTCCTGACAGGTCATGGGAATCCATCTCAATGGACTACATGTCGTGCCTCTTGTCCACCAAGAGGGGAAATGACTATTTTNGTTAGCCTACCAAGTGTTCTTATTCCCATCCCATTCATTATGGTTCCCACATCTATATATTCTTCTAGTGGGGGGGTGAACCTTGGTTTTGGTATGGGGGGCAAAGTTCCTTCCACCTCCACCATTCCTATGACTATGTTGGTGTCGTCAAGTGTTGGTTTACCTTTTCGATGGAATAACCCTACTAGTTTTTGGGTTGTACCTAGTTAGGATGGGGCCAGTAATATGTCAAGATTATTTAACTTCCCATGGGTTATCACACCTTTCCCTGGGGGCGCTTCCCTTTGAGTAAAATTTTCACAAAGGGGAGAATTTTCCTTTATCCATACCTCCGGTCCTAGGGGGTTCTTACCTGGGACTAGTTTTGAGAACACTTTTCCTTCAGGGTTTACACCTACCCCTGGGGGAAACACCCTCGGGGTGACATCTAGTCTGAGGAGTAGTCATCTTCCTATAAGTTCCATATTCCCTAGTGGAATTTACTCTTCTGGAATTCCACATCCCTCTAGAGACAGTAACATAAGGGGACCACAAGATTCATATGGGACTTTAGGAACATCATATTCCTCCCAATATTTGGTTTCTCATATGTCATTTCCTTTCCTCCCAACATTATACTTTCTTGATTTGTCACATTTCACAAATGAAATTATTTCCCACAACCCTTCATGTTTGATCATGCATCTGAAGCTACGATCATACATGCCCAAATTCGATGGAAAGTTGGGAGAATACCCCTCCATGCACATCATGACATATCATTTGTGGTGCTCATGAAATTATTTTATTTATGATAGAGTTAGGTTGCATCTTTTCCAAATATATCTGACCAAAAGTGATGAAAAATGGTACATTGACTTAGAAGTTGCTTCCTTTAAAAATTTTAACGATTTGATAATGTCATTTCTAGTGCATTACCAATTTCCCATATAGTATGACATTGGAACGAAGCTCTTGACATCTCTATGACATGATACCACCTCTCACATTTATTATCATATACATGAGTTGAGTCGAAGACGTGGGATTATGAAGACCCATATTCCAAAACAAATCCTAATGGAGTGGTTCACAAAGTTCATCCTACCACCCGTTGCTAAATACATAGCTATGGTTGTTGGCACCCAATGTTTTGGCTTCAATTCATGTACACACACAAATGAATTTATGTGTGCTCAGGTCCAAGTAGAGTGTGTGAGAATTCCAATTTTTTCATAAAGAAGAACCAGAAACTGCCCATTGGACCAAATTCTAATGTATCGTGCCCAGTTCAAAGTTTACCAAGTGTCTGTTAGTCCAAGTTTTTTTAGTTTCACCAGAAATCAAGAATATGGAAACCAAAATCAAGAAAGTAATCATTGGGAAATATTCCTAAATGATAATTATCAACATCATAGAAGGATGTGGGACTTCCAGAAGATGAGATGCCCACATCCTTAGGATTTCCTTGATACATAAATTATATTTGGACATTGGAAGACATCACAAGTGTGTGAGGTAGTTTTTTGAGACAAACAAGTGGAGCAGAGAAGGAAGAGATAACGCTCCCCAACAAAGAAAGCTATAAATGGAAGAAATAATATCATAAATAGAGTTGGTTGGTTTATTAGATACTTAGATAATGGGGAAAGAAGAGCATTGAGTCTTGACTATTGAGATCGCTCATAGCATGTTGTTAATTTGTAATTACTTGAATATAATTTTGTGTTTGTTTTATGTCTGTGTTTTGAGGTAAGGCACATTGCAGAACATGTTGTAATTCTAGGGATTTATATAGATAATATATTAAGATCTATGGTTTTCATATGTATCTGTATTGCACAATGTATATCTAATGTGATGGAATAGATCTAGTAATAAATATGTGATAGTTCTAATCCATTATATGTCTATCATGTATGATTTTAATATGTGTGTGTATTGTTTTAATTCTTAGTCCTAATAGTTTCCTTGATATGATATATAGGGATTCCAATCTTGATGAATTTTTGTATGTTTAGCCTTAATCCCTGTCACAAGACCTTATGGTCTATTGTATCCTNGTGTTATTTCATTGGCACCCATCCCTAATCCTCTCATACAAGATTTTTCTACCACCCTAATCTTTGAATTGGACAAGCGTATCGATAGGGTCAGTCAAGCCCATGCACAATTACAACCTCAACATCAAGTTGACATCATCATGCACAATAATATGTGTGAGGATTAACAAAAATAAATTTAGGATAATCAATCCTTACAAAGTCTATATGGCACTAATAGAGAAACACACATAGTTGCTCAGGCCTAGTATGCCAATATTCGTACAACTTTCACTAACCAAGTCGGGGACATGGATAGATATTGATGTTTAGATATGTTAAGGTCCAAAAAACAAAATCATGAGGATATGAATCCCCCTACATTTTTATAGAGGTGGTACTCTTTTAATTCTTTTAAAACAATTCTTGAATATATTGTAACAATTGTATGAAAAATGACAGTGATAAATAGACAAATCCTAATCTTTATCAGTCAAATAAATGAAAATATTTTTGATTGAAAATATAATACATACACCAAATAACTCCTAAGAAAGGGACCATGAATCTTCACTCATAAAATATAATACTTGTAGAAATATAATACACAACTCATTATATTTTGAAGCATTTTTTATTGTGATTTCAACAATTTTCCATGGCAATGAAATGAAGTGTTTTTTCTTTATTTCATAGAAGAAATTAGCCCATAATTTGTATTGTCTACATACTTCAATCACAAATATTCTATATTAAATATAAAATGGAAGATAAATTGGGCCTTCATGAGAGAAATAAACTATGATTATGTTGTAATGCTCATTTGATTCAAAACACCCCCTTTTATCTAAAAAGGTTGCAACATTCAATGATAATCTTGAAGTACCATTTCCATACATGAGTTTTTTGAAAGAAGAAACAAATGAATCATAAACTACAAAAAAATAGTACATTTTGTTTTTCTTCCATAAAGCATGCTACCATGTATGAACATGGTCTACTTTACAATCGACCTGCTTTTCTAAGCACAATCCTTGGAATACATGACAATATATAATGGCAAAGATCAAATATGTATACATATAGAATTTCTCATCCCTCTTGAAATTTGATAATTGAAATGATATTTTAGAATAGATACCAGCCGAAAATTGCATTCTTTTGGATAGAAAATTATAACATATAAAGAGACAGATGATGAATTGTAGTAGTGGACTCTTGTCCTAAAATCCTAACAAGAATCCATTCCATTTATTGATATGTTTTTGTCAATTGACTAACATGTATTTTTTATATATCCTTTGGAATTGTTGTGTGATCTTCAAGATATTGTGACAATAAGTCGTAATCACCATTTATAGATATCATTAAATCCTTGGCTTCCTCATATTTGAAGGTCATTGTTGGCTCAGTTAACCTGACCATTCTATTGAAAATTTATGGTTCCAAAAGAGTCGGAGATTTTCCCTTCAACTGAATTATTCTTTGGTATTTCTTGTACTTATGTATGCACCATATAAGAAGCTTTATATCATGAAATCATTTGAGAATGGAACATCTTTAGCAATTCTAGATATCCAAAATCATTAATATCGATTTCTTGAGGAAACAATGTAGAATATTGTTTGTAATCTCTAGACCAATGATATTTTGGATCTTCTCATGAAAATGTATTCATAGTATCCCCACAAAACATTTATTTCCTCCCGACCATTGTGCTTTAGAGTTGATGAATTATCTACAACCTTTCTAATCATTAATACCAAAGTAACCCATTTTACAAATAAATGATGCAACTATTTTTTTCAAAAGAACACTTAAGGAGAATTTAATTTGAATTTATTGAAAATAGACTTGAGAAAATTGTCATTAATAATGGTCCTTTGGTAATTAACCATTTGTTTTTTCCAAAAATATTTTCATTTAATGTTACTTGGGGAACATGACAATATTCACCACGGAGAAACAAAGCGATGGAGAAAAGGAGATAAATTAAAGGAGTGGAGTAAATATGATCTTGTGGTAAGATCTCAAAATATGGATAAATGTTGCAAAGAGGGTGTAGGAAAGAAAATAAAATTTTTAATATTTGTGATATCATCTCTGCCTCCACGCTAGAACGTTGAATAAACTAATTATTGAAATGTTAAGAGAGAATAATCAGGTCTTCATAAATAATTAAGTATTTGAAGCATATGGACGGAGACTTGGACATAAAATGAATGAGTGACTCAAACACATCGTAATAACACTTGGAAAAATTCTAAGTATGGTGCAATTTGAGGATCATAGAAATTTTGAGTGCATTTTTATGATAGTGGAGATTCGGATTTGGATAAAAATGATTGATCAATCCAAGAACATATCGTTCTGCAAAAAAATAAAGAAATGACTAAGTGTTGTTCCAAAACAGGTACGACAGAGAGGAAAAGTGCACTTTTAATGGAATATAACTTGAAGAGAGGGTTTATGAACCTTCTGTAAAAAAAAAAAAAATTCTAAGTGTGTGAAATGAGATGTATAAGAGAGAGACTTATAAAATACTTAGCAAAATTTAGGATCAACAACTGGCTCCAAATGTGGGATAGAGACCCCCTATGGGTTTCTAAGAATCCATAATCTTTCTCATTGGGCATGGATTCAATATGTGAAAATAAATTGGAAAATAAAAAGGGTTGAAAATATGTACAAGAAAGAAAATAAACTATGTATAGGCGAGAGGAATATTAATCAAGAGAAAAAGTTGTTAAGATTTTGTCATTGACTGGTATCATTTGTATTGTTTCCTTCATATATATGAGTAAATAATAATTGTATCCAAATATGTTTTCAATCACATAGGGTTCGATCCAAAACACTTCAAATTTTGTATGCAAAGAAGATTTATCCTTGGCTTTGTTCCACAGTAGTATTAGCTGTCCTTTTTAAAAATATTTGATTGAAGCTATTTGATCAAAATATATGTGTACGGATTGTTGTCTTTGATTCATATTCCTCAAAGCCTCATTTTGTTTTCCCTCCATATGCATCAATTGATTAGACCTTCTTTGTAAGGGAAAAATTTATTGTATATCTTCATATTTTACATCATATGACAAAGCATTTAGTTCCATATTAATGGGAATTTTAATGTCTTTCCCATATACCAGTTTATTTGTTTACAACCCAATGTTATCTTTCAGTGTCAATCTACTGGCCCATAATACATCTATTAACTTTGTATGCCAATTTATTTGATTCACGTCAATTGTTTTCTTAAGGATTTGGATCAATGTTTTGTTTCTATATTCAACTAAACCATTTCCTTGGAGATAATAGTTTGAAAATTGTCCCATTATAATACCAAATTCAACAAAAAAATTGATAAACTTTGACCCAATAAATATTGATCCATTATCTATGATAAACTTCTCTATAACCCCAAATCTTGATAAAATATTCTCTTTGGGGAAATTTATGAGTTCCTCATAATCAACCTTCTTGAAGGCTACAACTTCTTGCCACTTTGTAAAATAATCAGTTGCAGTAAGAAAATAAGAATTTCCTTTGCTCGACTTAGGATTAATTGGACCAATGACATCAAGTCCACAATGTACAAAAGGTTTGTCAATTGTTATATATTGCAATTTCATTTCATTTCTTTTCATTTTTCTAGAAAATCTTTGGCAAGAAATACACTTTATGATCATTGCATATGAATATTTAAAAATTGTTGATGAGTAATAACCTGCTCTCATAATTCTATGTTTTGTGATTGTAGGTGAAAAATGTACTCCATAAATTCCTTCATGAAATTCAATAAGGACTTTTTGGTGTTTCATTGAATCAATAGATCTTAGCAGCATCCCATCAAAATTTCTACGGAAAAATATTTCAGCAACAAGTACATATTGGTTGTTAGAAAAAAAGATCGCGAAGAAATAAAATAAGACAAATGAATAAATAAAACACAGAATATACACAATACAATAGAGAGACAGATATATGTGGTTCACCCACTATGGGATACATCCAAAAGATAAATTTCTAGGTCCTTCCTTTTTATTATTCAACAAAATGAAGGGATACATCTTACAACACACCTATTGTAACTTCCTCTTCTTTATCTCATATTATCCTCTCTTAGAATACAATATTCGAGATAATTCACATCTGCAATACAATTCCCTCATAAAAGAGGGTTTCCTTCTAGGGAAAAAATCCCTAAAATAACTCCTACCATCAAATTTGTGACCTTATAATGAACAGGTCAGATTGACTATGAACTTACAATATTTTACAAGGCAATTTTCCCCAAAAATTCTCTTCGGGAACGTTGCCCCCGAATCCCCCACCAAGGGATCTACAAAAAATTTTGTCACCCCCCTTAGAACTCCTTGGAGAAAATTTTGGGGGAGAAATCCCCCCACACCCCCCTTTAGGGAATGGGGTCCAAGCACACCTGAAACAAACCTCTAAATCAGGAATATAATCAGACTCCACAACCAATAATATCCCACTTGGAGACTGATCACAACAACTCCATTGATGTTGTACCTTTTGGACTATACTCCTCCTTGGACCTAGAAAATTCTTATCTTCACCTTCATCCTTGAAGACCAACTAAAACTGAGCAGGAACTCAGTTTTTCCTTGGTTACTCCCTTTGTTAACATGTTTGTAGGATTCTGGCTAGTATGTATATTTTCCAACTTCAAATGTCCATCTTCCAAGACAAATCATATGAAAATGGTACATGATTTGTATATGATTAGTCTTCGAATGGAAGTCTCGATTCTTTGAAATATGAATGGTACTCTCATTTTCATAGTACAACATGTTATTCTCCTGCTTATTTCCCAATTCCTCCATAAACATTTGTAACCAAATCATCTCTTTACTAGCCTTTGTAGAAGCAACATACTATGCTTACGTTGTTGACTGTGTAAAAACCTTTTGCAGTTTCAAAATCCAACTTACTGTTGTTCTACCTACAATAAAAACATACGCTATGGTGCTCCTTATGTTATCTTTATCACCTCCCATATCTGAATCAATATATCCCTATAGAGCATTGTATGAACCTCCAAAAGATAATGCATGAGTATCGGTACCTCTCAAGTACTTGAGAATCCACTTTACTACCTCCCAATGTTCTTTGCCTATATTTTTCATATAATTACTCACAACTCCCATTGCATGTGCGATATTTGGTCTTGTGCAAACCATTGCATACATCAATATGCAAATTTTTGATGAATAAGGGACCCTAAACATGCATTATATCTCCTCCTTGGTCTTGGGACACATTTCCTTATTTAATTTGAAATGGATTTCCAAAGTTGTACTAATTGGTTTTTCATTCTTCATTCTAAACCTCTCCAACCACTTCTCTATGTACTCACCCTAAGACAATGTCAATTTTTTATTTTTCTTGTCTCTTGTTATTCTCATACCAAGGATTTTCTTTGCAACACTCAAATCCTTCATCGCAAATGAACTAGCTAATTTCTTCTTGAGCACATTTATATATTTCATATTAGACCTTGCAAAAAGCATATCATCTACATACAATAGCAATATAATATAGCTTCCATTTTCTAGCCTTTTGAAATTAACACATTTATTGTAATGACATCTACTATAACCTTGTTCTGTCATAAACCTGTCAAACTTCAAATACCACCGCATTGGATCTTTCTTAAGTCCATACAATATCTTCTTCAACATGCATACCAATTTCTTCTTTCCTTTGAATTCATACCCTCGTGGTTGCTGCATATAAATATCTTACTCCAAATCCACATATAGAAAAGTTGTTTTTCCATCTAATTGTTCCAGATGCAAATATTATGGTGCCACAAGACTTAAAATAGTCCTAATTGAAGTCATCTTAAAAACAGGAGAAACTGTTTCTTCAAAATCTATGCCTTTCTTTTGTGCAAACCCCTTTACAATAAGTCTAGCCTTGTACCATTTTTTCCTCCATTATCTTCCTTCAACTTGTAAACCCATTTATTCTGCAATTTTGTTTTTCCTACAGGAAACTGAACCAAGTCTCAATTCTATTTATTTACCAAGGAATCCATTTCATCTTTCAATCCTTTCTCCCACTTATTTTTGGTGTCTACCTGCATTGTCTCTTCATAACATTCTAGTTCACTAGAATTAGTCAACAATAAATAATACAATAAACGATAGTATCGTTCAGGGGGTCTACTAAACCTGGTAGATCCTCTAACAACACTTGCATGATTTAATGTTACATGTTACTCTTGTTGTTGTACATTTTTATTTTCTAGTACCTTTGGAATTTATTTTTCAAGGATCTCATCAAGCACTCGGTATTCTAGTTTTTCTTCTTCTTGTTTCCTTTCCTGCAACTAATATTTATACATGACCTTCTCATTGAAAATGACATCTCTACTCCTAATGATTTTTTATTTTAATAATCACATAAGAGATAACCAAAATGATTAACACCATATCCAATAAAGGTACACTTCTTGGATTTTTCTTCAAGATTTGTTATATTTTCTTTATCAATATGGAAAAATGCTTCACAACTGAAATTATTCAAAAATGAATAGTTTATCTTTTTACATGTCCATGACTCCTCTAGAATTCCACCATCCAAATAACTTGAAGGTTCTCATTTTATCAAGTAAACAAAAATATCTGCAACATCTGCCCAAAACTATAAGGGAAACCCCTCATGCAATATCATACTCCTTGCATGCTCCATGATTGTCCCGTTCATCCTTTCTGACACAGAATTTTCTTGTGGTGTTCCTGGAACTATCTTCTCTCTACAAAACACATGGTATGAACAATAATTATCAAACACCTTGCTACAATATTCACCTCCATTTTCTAATATAAGACACTTCAACCTTTTTCCCGTCTCATTCTCAACCAAAGATTTCCATTTCTTAAAAGTATCAAAAACATCATATTTTTTTCGAATGCAATAAACCCAAGATTTTATAGTTGCATCATCAACAAAATTAACATAATAACGAGAGACACCAATATATGATACTTGATCTAGTCCCCATACATCTGTATGCACAAGCTATAACTTTTCAATCTTATTTACCTTTCCAACTCTAAGAATTATGGCACTCTTTTTTTTTCATAAACACAGTTCTCATAGAAATCTAAATCAATTTCTTTAATATCCGACAACAAATTTATGTCAAGAACCTCCCATTCTTCATCCTTCATGGCCATTGGGTACTTTTCTATTCCTCCCAATGGTAGGAATAGATCCTTCTGATATAAATAATATCCCATATGCATCTTCCATAACTAGTAGTTTTCACCGTTAAATATATCGAACCTAAACTTTTCATCTTCTTCCATTGCTCCCACTCGAAACAAGAACCCTCTTTTCCTGCACGTTACTTTTTTCTCTGATACTAGTTGTTAGAAAAACAAGATCTTGGAGCAATAAAATAAGACAAATTTGGAAATAAAACACAAACCATACACAATACAATAGAGACACAAATATACTTGATTCACCCAGTGTGGGCTACGTCCACCAAAGAAATTTCCAATTCCTTCCTTTTTATTATCCAGAAAAATGAACAGATACAATATACAACACACCCACTGTAACTTCCTCTTATTTCTCTCACAGACTCCTCTCTTAGAATACAATATTTGTGATAATACAAATCCATAATACAATTCCCTCATAAAAGAGGGTTTCCTTCTAGGGAAAAAAAACCAAAAATAAATGATACTGTCAGATTTGTGACCTTATAATGATTGGTCAAGATTGACTATGAACTTACAATATTTTACAAGGAATGTTTTCTCTAAATTTCACTTTGGGAGCTCTGCCCCTAAATCCCCCACTAGCGGGGGGATACAAAAATTGTCACCGCCTCCCCTGGACCCCTGTAGTGACAGTTGTGTGGGGCCAAGCCCCCCCACACCCCCCATTAGGGAATGGGGTCCAAGCATGACAGAAACAAACATATGAATCAAGAACATAATTAATCTCCACAATTGATCTGAAATGATTGTTTAAATGACTTGGTTAAGTATTTTGCATGAGTTGATTTACCATTTAGAAATTAAAGAGAAGAACAAGATTTAATGAAAGAATGTTGAAACCATCACAAATAATTAAGAACAAAAAATGAGCATTAAGAACATCAAACCATAATTCCAAAACTTGTTAACGAAGTTTGCCAAAGTTGCTTACATCTTTGGTCCTTTGTCTCAGTGGGGGACGATTTCTTATTAATATTCAATGCTTCAAACATACTTTAACATTACATCAATTTGTTCTCTGACTGAAACACAATTTTTTTTCTCTATCTCAAGAACTCAATGCAATAGACATAACTGAAAAAGGTATGCTACTCTTATGGCTTCCCTGCACAAGAATGGCTTATTCTCTACAACTTGGCATCATTCTCTTGTTCTGAACCTATTCATGTCTGTAAAAATAATTTTTGTATATATAACTTTAGTTTGGGTTCACATCCCAACTTTTTTGCAATATTTGGCCTCAATATGGGCTCCAGATTCTAAAAAATGGGAAAAATCCACCAAAAAGCATGCTAAAAATCATTAAAAAGTATTATTATATGGTTTAAAACCCATATTTTTCAAAATATTCGGTTGTGACCCTTTTCTGTAGGCCCTGGTCAAATGGAAAACCATTTTTCCACATGCTAGGTGTTTGTGCCCTTGTCCTCCGCCCTAGTCCATGCCCCTAGTCTGGTGGTAGGCCATGTGGTCACGCTCTAAGTGGGTAGGCTTGATCCTTGACCCCATGGTCTAGTTCTTTGGTCGGGGTTTTATCCCCAACTGAACATGGCTTATCCCCATAATCTATGCCAATATGAAACCAAAACTAACTTTGGAGGCATGCATAACAAGTCTTTCCTTATAGCTCACCTGGTCATGTCCTTTGTGGTTAGTTCATTTCCTATGTCGAATGTTAGGGATTCAAACTACTGGGAGGCCAAGCCAATTTTTACCCAGGCCCCATTGGCCTAATATGGGTTAACACCAGGTACTCTATGATTCAGCCACATTTCACACCTTCACTAACTTGTACAACCCAATTAGTTGCACAGTTAGTCACACGGTCAGCTTTTCGTATTGCCAGGCATCCAACCCAGAGCCTTCTACTTTTCAGCCAAGTCATAGTCGTACTTCCACGTGTCACTACCGCATCATGCCATCATGTCATCCATATTTCCATGTGTCGAACTAGTACCAGGCCATGTCATCGTATGAACTTCCTCGTGTTAGTATTTACAGTCCAGTCACCTGTGACATCAACACCTGAAAACAACAAATCCTCTTGACACCTGTCACCCTCTAGTGTTTCCATGTCAACATTTTGAGATCATCATGATGTCATGTTTATGTCATATTCCCTATCATGCTGACATACTATTGACATTAGTAGTATGGATTGTTTACTTTGATTTTTTTCCTATTTGGGAAAAACTTCAGACTGTGATAACTTTCGCATACAAAGTCCATTTTTGAAGAATAATATAGTGACAAAATTTGCACGATGATCCCTAAGCGAAGGAGCTAATTTTGTATGAATCCAAGAACTTTGAATTTTTATCCTTCTTGGATCCATTTGGATCACACCTCCCCACTCCAACCTTTTGTTCCTCCAAAAGGATATTAACCAGACATCAAGTGTGGGATAGGCCTCCCCACTTGTCCTTTGTCTATCAAATATATAGTGTGCACCTATCGCATCATAATAAATTTCAAAACAACCATGATAATTGAACACGTATTGTTAGCCATTTGCATTTTTTCACGTCTTTCTGAACCCACTACCACTCATGTATAAAACATTAGCAACAATAACCATATTAGAAACATGACTGAAAATGAACCAACATGTCTCTTCTTCTTTACAAGCTTGCACAACAGAAACTCATCTTGAAGAAAAGTATGGATAGATCTACATGATACAACCATTTTACTTCATTTCTTAAGATCATCCAAGATAGGTGTGACATTTTTTCTTGAATAAGATGTCATCCTTAACTGTTTCATTGTGACAAGAGATTTATTCACTTTAATATGATTAGTTTTCGACAACACAAGTATTCCAACAGAGGATGAAAACCTTCAGTAACCACTCACATAACCAAATCAAAGATCAAAACACCGATGTTTTCATGTGGTAAAATCCCTATGGGGAAACATCCACAGACCAGGCCAACACAACCACTTGGATCAGTTTATTAATGCAAAGAAAAAGATAACAGAGAGATTTTACAAGAGAGTTTCTCACAATCGATCATCAGTAAATGACCCTCCATGCTCTTTAAATATAGACCATGGACCAATTGGGTGTTAAGCCATAGATCAATGGCCATTAATATCGAGGAGAGTATGAACCGTTGGATCACTCTATGTCAGGAACATATCACGACCGTCGGATTTCCTAACTACAACTGTATGCCAATGCATACTAAAAAAACACACTAACAAACACACTTTTACCTAACGACACATTAGACCAAGTAGATATTAACTAACTCGTAAATGTCTAAATATCCTAACATTCCCCCTTAAGAACAACTTTGGATAGGATTGAAGGATTTACAATGGTGACACAATAGGAGAAGGAAGGAGGCATTAGAGCCTATCCCCCCTTAATGACAACTTTCTGAACTCTTAACATAGATTGAAGTTTGGAAAACTTTGCTTCTATAAGAGAAGTTGTGAAAATGTCTACAACTTGATCTTTTGTAGGGACAAAGAGAACTTCAATAACTTGATCATGAATGAGATTTCTGATGAATACATGTGGATTTCTATGTGTTTTCTATGCTGATGTTGAACTGAGTCTTTGGTGAGCTTGATGGCACTCTAATTTTTGTACCAAAGGCTGATCGGATGCTATTGCTGGAATCCAAACTTTGAAAGGATCTATCAAAGCCACAAGGCTTCCTGAATTTCATTTCTTGATTCTTGGTACTCTACTTCTACCGAAGAAAGTGCAATAGCATGTTGTTTCTTACAGGTCCAAGTGATAGGTCTTCAACCAAGGCTGAAAACATAAGCTGCAGTAGACTTCCAATCATCAGGGTCTCTAGCCCAATCTGAATCAATGAAACCAACCAATAAAGGAGTCCCCCCTGAACTATAATGTATCTCGAGCTGAACTATACCACAAACATAGCGAAGTATCCTTTTAGCTGCTTTCCAATGGCTTTCATGGGGAATTTTTATATACTGGGAAAGAAGACCAACAACAAAGGAGAGATCAGGACGGGTATGAGTCAAGTATAAGAGGCTACCAAATAACTGATGGTACAGGGTGGAATCAACTTTAGGAGAAGTACAAGTGGCAGTAAGATTGACTCCAGACTGGAAGGGAGAAGGGGTTGGTTTACAATCATCCATGTGAAAGTGATGAAGAAGGTCACAAGAATACTTAGAATAGGAAAGAAAAATTACTTCATTGGTTTGCAAAACTTGAAGACCAAGGAAATAGTGCAAAAGGCCTAAGTCTGTCATTTCAAATTTCTTCTTAAGGCTGGTTTTCACATGGTTTAAAAGTTTTGAGTCACTACCGGCAGGGATAAGTTCATCAACATAAAGGACAAGTATTATGAGATGGCTTCCTACTTTCTTGGTATAGACGTTAGGATCATAATGGAATCTAGAGAATCCAGTGGCAATATGGAAGGTGTCCATTTTTGCATACCAAGATTAGGGAGCTTGATTGAGACCATAAAGATAGTTCTTAAGGAAACAAACAAGGCTAGAGTCATTTTGGACATAGCCAGGAGGTTGTTCCANGTGTTATTTCATTGGCACCCATCCCTAATCCTCTCATACAAGATTTTTCTACCACCCTAATCTTTGAATTGGACAAGCGTATCGATAGGGTCAGTCAAGCCCATGCACAATTACAACCTCAACATCAAGTTGACATCATCATGCACAATAATATGTGTGAGGATTAACAAAAATAAATTTAGGATAATCAATCCTTACAAAGTCTATATGGCACTAATAGAGAAACACACATAGTTGCTCAGGCCTAGTATGCCAATATTCGTACAACTTTCACTAACCAAGTCGGGGACATGGATAGATATTGATGTTTAGATATGTTAAGGTCCAAAAAACAAAATCATGAGGATATGAATCCCCCTACATTTTTATAGAGGTGGTACTCTTTTAATTCTTTTAAAACAATTCTTGAATATATTGTAACAATTGTATGAAAAATGACAGTGATAAATAGACAAATCCTAATCTTTATCAGTCAAATAAATGAAAATATTTTTGATTGAAAATATAATACATACACCAAATAACTCCTAAGAAAGGGACCATGAATCTTCACTCATAAAATATAATACTTGTAGAAATATAATACACAACTCATTATATTTTGAAGCATTTTTTATTGTGATTTCAACAATTTTCCATGGCAATGAAATGAAGTGTTTTTTCTTTATTTCATAGAAGAAATTAGCCCATAATTTGTATTGTCTACATACTTCAATCACAAATATTCTATATTAAATATAAAATGGAAGATAAATTGGGCCTTCATGAGAGAAATAAACTATGATTATGTTGTAATGCTCATTTGATTCAAAACACCCCCTTTTATCTAAAAAGGTTGCAACATTCAATGATAATCTTGAAGTACCATTTCCATACATGAGTTTTTTGAAAGAAGAAACAAATGAATCATAAACTACAAAAAAATAGTACATTTTGTTTTTCTTCCATAAAGCATGCTACCATGTATGAACATGGTCTACTTTACAATCGACCTGCTTTTCTAAGCACAATCCTTGGAATACATGACAATATATAATGGCAAAGATCAAATATGTATACATATAGAATTTCTCATCCCTCTTGAAATTTGATAATTGAAATGATATTTTAGAATAGATACCAGCCGAAAATTGCATTCTTTTGGATAGAAAATTATAACATATAAAGAGACAGATGATGAATTGTAGTAGTGGACTCTTGTCCTAAAATCCTAACAAGAATCCATTCCATTTATTGATATGTTTTTGTCAATTGACTAACATGTATTTTTTATATATCCTTTGGAATTGTTGTGTGATCTTCAAGATATTGTGACAATAAGTCGTAATCACCATTTATAGATATCATTAAATCCTTGGCTTCCTCATATTTGAAGGTCATTGTTGGCTCAGTTAACCTGACCATTCTATTGAAAATTTATGGTTCCAAAAGAGTCGGAGATTTTCCCTTCAACTGAATTATTCTTTGGTATTTCTTGTACTTATGTATGCACCATATAAGAAGCTTTATATCATGAAATCATTTGAGAATGGAACATCTTTAGCAATTCTAGATATCCAAAATCATTAATATCGATTTCTTGAGGAAACAATGTAGAATATTGTTTGTAATCTCTAGACCAATGATATTTTGGATCTTCTCATGAAAATGTATTCATAGTATCCCCACAAAACATTTATTTCCTCCCGACCATTGTGCTTTAGAGTTGATGAATTATCTACAACCTTTCTAATCATTAATACCAAAGTAACCCATTTTACAAATAAATGATGCAACTATTTTTTTCAAAAGAACACTTAAGGAGAATTTAATTTGAATTTATTGAAAATAGACTTGAGAAAATTGTCATTAATAATGGTCCTTTGGTAATTAACCATTTGTTTTTTCCAAAAATATTTTCATTTAATGTTACTTGGGGAACATGACAATATTCACCACGGAGAAACAAAGCGATGGAGAAAAGGAGATAAATTAAAGGAGTGGAGTAAATATGATCTTGTGGTAAGATCTCAAAATATGGATAAATGTTGCAAAGAGGGTGTAGGAAAGAAAATAAAATTTTTAATATTTGTGATATCATCTCTGCCTCCACGCTAGAACGTTGAATAAACTAATTATTGAAATGTTAAGAGAGAATAATAAGGTCTTCATAAATAATTAAGTATTTGAAGCATATGGATGGAGACTTGGACATAAAATGAATGAGTGACTCAAACACATCGTAATAACACTTGGAACAATTCTAAGTATGGTGCAATTTGAGGATCATATAAATTTTGAGTGCATTTTTATGATAGTGGAGATTCGGATTTGGATAAAAATGATTGATCAATCCAAGAACATGTCGTTCTGCAAAAAAATAAAGAAATGACTAAGTGTTGTTCCAAAACAGATACGACAGAGAGGAAAAGTGCACTTTTAATGGAATATAACTTGAAGAGAGGGTTTATGAACCTACTGTAAAAAAAAAAAAAAATTCTAAGTGTGTGAAATGAGATGTATAAGAGAGAGACTTATAAAATACTTAGCAAAATTTAGGATCAACAACTGGCTCCAAATGTGGGATAGAGACCCCCTATGGGTTTCTAAGAATCCATAATCTTTCTCATTGGGCATGGATTCAATATGTGAAAATAAATTGGAAAATAAAAAGGGTTGAAAATATGTACAAGAAAGAAAATAAACTATGTATAGGCGAGAGGAATATTAATCAAGAGAAAAAGTTGTTAAGATTTTGTCATTGACTGGTATCATTTGTATTGTTTCCTTCATATATATGAGTAAATAATAATTGTATCCAAATATGTTTTCAATCACATAGGGTTCGATCCAAAACACTTCAAATTTTGTATGCAAAGAAGATTTATCCTTGGCTTTGTTCCACAGTAGTATTAGCTGTCCTTTTTAAAAATATTTGATTGAAGCTATTTGATCAAAATATATGTGTACGGATTGTTGTCTTTGATTCATATTCCTCAAAGCCTCATTTTGTTTTCCCTCCATATGCATCAATTGATTAGACCTTCTTTGTAAGGGAAAAATTTATTGTATATCTTCATATTTTACATCATATGACAAAGCATTTAGTTCCATATTAATGGGAATTTTAATGTCTTTCCCATATACCAGTTTATTTGTTTACAACCCAATGTTATCTTTCAGTGTCAATCTACTGGCCCATAATACATCTATTAACTTTGTATGCCAATTTATTTGATTCACGTCAATTGTTTTCTTAAGGATTTGGATCAATGTTTTGTTTCTATATTCAACTAAACCATTTCCTTGGAGATAATAGTTTGAAAATTGTCCCATTATAATACCAAATTCAACAAAAAAATTGATAAACTTTGACCCAATAAATATTGATCCATTATCTATGATAAACTTCTCTATAACCCCAAATCTTGATAAAATATTCTCTTTGGGGAAATTTATGAGTTCCTCATAATCAACCTTCTTGAAGGCTACAACTTCTTGCCACTTTGTAAAATAATCAGTTGCAGTAAGAAAATAAGAATTTCCTTTGCTCGACTTAGGATTAATTGGACCAATGACATCAAGTCCACAATGTACAAAAGGTTTGTCAATTGTTATATATTGCAATTTCATTTCATTTCTTTTCATTTTTCTAGAAAATCTTTGGCAAGAAATACACTTTATGATCATTGCATATGAATATTTAAAAATTGTTGATGAGTAATAACCTGCTCTCATAATTCTATGTTTTGTGATTGTAGGTGAAAAATGTACTCCATAAATTCCTTCATGAAATTCAATAAGGACTTTTTGGTGTTTCATTGAATCAATAGATCTTAGCAGCATCCCATCAAAATTTCTACGGAAAAATATTTCAGCAACAAGTACATATTGGTTGTTAGAAAAAAAGATCGCGAAGAAATAAAATAAGACAAATGAATAAATAAAACACAGAATATACACAATACAATAGAGAGACAGATATATGTGGTTCACCCACTATGGGATACATCCAAAAGATAAATTTCTAGGTCCTTCCTTTTTATTATTCAACAAAATGAAGGGATACATCTTACAACACACCTATTGTAACTTCCTCTTCTTTATCTCATATTATCCTCTCTTAGAATACAATATTCGAGATAATTCACATCTGCAATACAATTCCCTCATAAAAGAGGGTTTCCTTCTAGGGAAAAAATCCCTAAAATAACTCCTACCATCAAATTTGTGACCTTATAATGAACAGGTCAGATTGACTATGAACTTACAATATTTTACAAGGCAATTTTCCCCAAAAATTCTCTTCGGGAACGTTGCCCCCGAATCCCCCACCAAGGGATCTACAAAAAATTTTGTCACCCCCCTTAGAACTCCTTGGAGAAAATTTTGGGGGAGAAATCCCCCCACACCCCCCTTTAGGGAATGGGGTCCAAGCACACCTGAAACAAACCTCTAAATCAGGAATATAATCAGACTCCACAACCAATAATATCCCACTTGGAGACTGATCACAACAACTCCATTGATGTTGTACCTTTTGGACTATACTCCTCCTTGGACCTAGAAAATTCTTATCTTCACCTTCATCCTTGAAGACCAACTAAAACTGAGCAGGAACTCAGTTTTTCCTTGGTTACTCCCTTTGTTAACATGTTTGTAGGATTCTGGCTAGTATGTATATTTTCCAACTTCAAATGTCCATCTTCCAAGACAAATCATATGAAAATGGTACATGATTTGTATATGATTAGTCTTCGAATGGAAGTCTCGATTCTTTGAAATATGAATGGTACTCTCATTTTCATAGTACAACATGTTATTCTCCTGCTTATTTCCCAATTCCTCCATAAACATTTGTAACCAAATCATCTCTTTACTAGCCTTTGTAGAAGCAACATACTATGCTTACGTTGTTGACTGTGTAAAAACCTTTTGCAGTTTCAAAATCCAACTTACTGTTGTTCTACCTACAATAAAAACATACGCTATGGTGCTCCTTATGTTATCTTTATCACCTCCCATATCTGAATCAATATATCCCTATAGAGCATTGTATGAACCTCCAAAAGATAATGCATGAGTATCGGTACCTCTCAAGTACTTGAGAATCCACTTTACTACCTCCCAATGTTCTTTGCCTATATTTTTCATATAATTACTCACAACTCCCATTGCATGTGCGATATTTGGTCTTGTGCAAACCATTGCATACATCAATATGCAAATTTTTGATGAATAAGGGACCCTAAACATGCATTATATCTCCTCCTTGGTCTTGGGACACATTTCCTTATTTAATTTGAAATGGATTTCCAAAGTTGTACTAATTGGTTTTTCATTCTTCATTCTAAACCTCTCCAACCACTTCTCTATGTACTCACCCTAAGACAATGTCAATTTTTTATTTTTCTTGTCTCTTGTTATTCTCATACCAAGGATTTTCTTTGCAACACTCAAATCCTTCATCGCAAATGAACTAGCTAATTTCTTCTTGAGCACATTTATATATTTCATATTAGACCTTGCAAAAAGCATATCATCTACATACAATAGCAATATAATATAGCTTCCATTTTCTAGCCTTTTGAAATTAACACATTTATTGTAATGACATCTACTATAACCTTGTTCTGTCATAAACCTGTCAAACTTCAAATACCACCGCATTGGATCTTTCTTAAGTCCATACAATATCTTCTTCAACATGCATACCAATTTCTTCTTTCCTTTGAATTCATACCCTCGTGGTTGCTGCATATAAATATCTTACTCCAAATCCACATATAGAAAAGTTGTTTTTCCATCTAATTGTTCCAGATGCAAATATTATGGTGCCACAAGACTTAAAATAGTCCTAATTGAAGTCATCTTAAAAACAGGAGAAACTGTTTCTTCAAAATCTATGCCTTTCTTTTGTGCAAACCCCTTTACAATAAGTCTAGCCTTGTACCATTTTTTCCTCCATTATCTTCCTTCAACTTGTAAACCCATTTATTCTGCAATTTTGTTTTTCCTACAGGAAACTGAACCAAGTCTCAATTCTATTTATTTACCAAGGAATCCATTTCATCTTTCAATCCTTTCTCCCACTTATTTTTGGTGTCTACCTGCATTGTCTCTTCATAACATTCTAGTTCACTAGAATTAGTCAACAATAAATAATACAATAAACGATAGTATCGTTCAGGGGGTCTACTAAACCTGGTAGATCCTCTAACAACACTTGCATGATTTAATGTTACATGTTACTCTTGTTGTTGTACATTTTTATTTTCTAGTACCTTTGGAATTTATTTTTCAAGGATCTCATCAAGCACTCGGTATTCTAGTTTTTCTTCTTCTTGTTTCCTTTCCTGCAACTAATATTTATACATGACCTTCTCATTGAAAATGACATCTCTACTCCTAATGATTTTTTATTTTAATAATCACATAAGAGATAACCAAAATGATTAACACCATATCCAATAAAGGTACACTTCTTGGATTTTTCTTCAAGATTTGTTATATTTTCTTTATCAATATGGAAAAATGCTTCACAACTGAAATTATTCAAAAATGAATAGTTTATCTTTTTACATGTCCATGACTCCTCTAGAATTCCACCATCCAAATAACTTGAAGGTTCTCATTTTATCAAGTAAACAAAAATATCTGCAACATCTGCCCAAAACTATAAGGGAAACCCCTCATGCAATATCATACTCCTTGCATGCTCCATGATTGTCCCGTTCATCCTTTCTGACACAGAATTTTCTTGTGGTGTTCCTGGAACTATCTTCTCTCTACAAAACACATGGTATGAACAATAATTATCAAACACCTTGCTACAATATTCACCTCCATTTTCTAATATAAGACACTTCAACCTTTTTCCCGTCTCATTCTCAACCAAAGATTTCCATTTCTTAAAAGTATCAAAAACATCATATTTTTTTCGAATGCAATAAACCCAAGATTTTATAGTTGCATCATCAACAAAATTAACATAATAACGAGAGACACCAATATATGATACTTGATCTAGTCCCCATACATCTGTATGCACAAGCTATAACTTTTCAATCTTATTTACCTTTCCAACTCTAAGAATTATGGCACTCTTTTTTTTTCATAAACACAGTTCTCATAGAAATCTAAATCAATTTCTTTAATATCCGACAACAAATTTATGTCAAGAACCTCCCATTCTTCATCCTTCATGGCCATTGGGTACTTTTCTATTCCTCCCAATGGTAGGAATAGATCCTTCTGATATAAATAATATCCCATATGCATCTTCCATAACTAGTAGTTTTCACCGTTAAATATATCGAACCTAAACTTTTCATCTTCTTCCATTGCTCCCACTCGAAACAAGAACCCTCTTTTCCTGCACGTTACTTTTTTCTCTGATACTAGTTGTTAGAAAAACAAGATCTTGGAGCAATAAAATAAGACAAATTTGGAAATAAAACACAAACCATACACAATACAATAGAGACACAAATATACTTGATTCACCCAGTGTGGGCTACGTCCACCAAAGAAATTTCCAATTCCTTCCTTTTTATTATCCAGAAAAATGAACAGATACAATATACAACACACCCACTGTAACTTCCTCTTATTTCTCTCACAGACTCCTCTCTTAGAATACAATATTTGTGATAATACAAATCCATAATACAATTCCCTCATAAAAGAGGGTTTCCTTCTAGGGAAAAAAAACCAAAAATAAATGATACTGTCAGATTTGTGACCTTATAATGATTGGTCAAGATTGACTATGAACTTACAATATTTTACAAGGAATGTTTTCTCTAAATTTCACTTTGGGAGCTCTGCCCCTAAATCCCCCACTAGCGGGGGGATACAAAAATTGTCACCGCCTCCCCTGGACCCCTGTAGTGACAGTTGTGTGGGGCCAAGCCCCCCCACACCCCCCATTAGGGAATGGGGTCCAAGCATGACAGAAACAAACATATGAATCAAGAACATAATTAATCTCCACAATTGATCTGAAATGATTGTTTAAATGACTTGGTTAAGTATTTTGCATGAGTTGATTTACCATTTAGAAATTAAAGAGAAGAACAAGATTTAATGAAAGAATGTTGAAACCATCACAAATAATTAAGAACAAAAAATGAGCATTAAGAACATCAAACCATAATTCCAAAACTTGTTAACGAAGTTTGCCAAAGTTGCTTACATCTTTGGTCCTTTGTCTCAGTGGGGGACGATTTCTTATTAATATTCAATGCTTCAAACATACTTTAACATTACATCAATTTGTTCTCTGACTGAAACACAATTTTTTTTCTCTATCTCAAGAACTCAATGCAATAGACATAACTGAAAAAGGTATGCTACTCTTATGGCTTCCCTGCACAAGAATGGCTTATTCTCTACAACTTGGCATCATTCTCTTGTTCTGAACCTATTCATGTCTGTAAAAATAATTTTTGTATATATAACTTTAGTTTGGGTTCACATCCCAACTTTTTTGCAATATTTGGCCTCAATATGGGCTCCAGATTCTAAAAAATGGGAAAAATCCACCAAAAAGCATGCTAAAAATCATTAAAAAGTATTATTATATGGTTTAAAACCCATATTTTTCAAAATATTCGGTTGTGACCCTTTTCTGTAGGCCCTGGTCAAATGGAAAACCATTTTTCCACATGCTAGGTGTTTGTGCCCTTGTCCTCCGCCCTAGTCCATGCCCCTAGTCTGGTGGTAGGCCATGTGGTCACGCTCTAAGTGGGTAGGCTTGATCCTTGACCCCATGGTCTAGTTCTTTGGTCGGGGTTTTATCCCCAACTGAACATGGCTTATCCCCATAATCTATGCCAATATGAAACCAAAACTAACTTTGGAGGCATGCATAACAAGTCTTTCCTTATAGCTCACCTGGTCATGTCCTTTGTGGTTAGTTCATTTCCTATGTCGAATGTTAGGGATTCAAACTACTGGGAGGCCAAGCCAATTTTTACCCAGGCCCCATTGGCCTAATATGGGTTAACACCAGGTACTCTATGATTCAGCCACATTTCACACCTTCACTAACTTGTACAACCCAATTAGTTGCACAGTTAGTCACACGGTCAGCTTTTCGTATTGCCAGGCATCCAACCCAGAGCCTTCTACTTTTCAGCCAAGTCATAGTCGTACTTCCACGTGTCACTACCGCATCATGCCATCATGTCATCCATATTTCCATGTGTCGAACTAGTACCAGGCCATGTCATCGTATGAACTTCCTCGTGTTAGTATTTACAGTCCAGTCACCTGTGACATCAACACCTGAAAACAACAAATCCTCTTGACACCTGTCACCCTCTAGTGTTTCCATGTCAACATTTTGAGATCATCATGATGTCATGTTTATGTCATATTCCCTATCATGCTGACATACTATTGACATTAGTAGTATGGATTGTTTACTTTGATTTTTTTCCTATTTGGGAAAAACTTCAGACTGTGATAACTTTCGCATACAAAGTCCATTTTTGAAGAATAATATAGTGACAAAATTTGCACGATGATCCCTAAGCGAAGGAGCTAATTTTGTATGAATCCAAGAACTTTGAATTTTTATCCTTCTTGGATCCATTTGGATCACACCTCCCCACTCCAACCTTTTGTTCCTCCAAAAGGATATTAACCAGACATCAAGTGTGGGATAGGCCTCCCCACTTGTCCTTTGTCTATCAAATATATAGTGTGCACCTATCGCATCATAATAAATTTCAAAACAACCATGATAATTGAACACGTATTGTTAGCCATTTGCATTTTTTCACGTCTTTCTGAACCCACTACCACTCATGTATAAAACATTAGCAACAATAACCATATTAGAAACATGACTGAAAATGAACCAACATGTCTCTTCTTCTTTACAAGCTTGCACAACAGAAACTCATCTTGAAGAAAAGTATGGATAGATCTACATGATACAACCATTTTACTTCATTTCTTAAGATCATCCAAGATAGGTGTGACATTTTTTCTTGAATAAGATGTCATCCTTAACTGTTTCATTGTGACAAGAGATTTATTCACTTTAATATGATTAGTTTTCGACAACACAAGTATTCCAACAGAGGATGAAAACCTTCAGTAACCACTCACATAACCAAATCAAAGATCAAAACACCGATGTTTTCATGTGGTAAAATCCCTATGGGGAAACATCCACAGACCAGGCCAACACAACCACTTGGATCAGTTTATTAATGCAAAGAAAAAGATAACAGAGAGATTTTACAAGAGAGTTTCTCACAATCGATCATCAGTAAATGACCCTCCATGCTCTTTAAATATAGACCATGGACCAATTGGGTGTTAAGCCATAGATCAATGGCCATTAATATCGAGGAGAGTATGAACCGTTGGATCACTCTATGTCAGGAACATATCACGACCGTCGGATTTCCTAACTACAACTGTATGCCAATGCATACTAAAAAAACACACTAACAAACACACTTTTACCTAACGACACATTAGACCAAGTAGATATTAACTAACTCGTAAATGTCTAAATATCCTAACATTCCCCCTTAAGAACAACTTTGGATAGGATTGAAGGATTTACAATGGTGACACAATAGGAGAAGGAAGGAGGCATTAGAGCCTATCCCCCCTTAATGACAACTTTCTGAACTCTTAACATAGATTGAAGTTTGGAAAACTTTGCTTCTATAAGAGAAGTTGTGAAAATGTCTACAACTTGATCTTTTGTAGGGACAAAGAGAACTTCAATAACTTGATCATGAATGAGATTTCTGATGAATACATGTGGATTTCTATGTGTTTTCTATGCTGATGTTGAACTGAGTCTTTGGTGAGCTTGATGGCACTCTAATTTTTGTACCAAAGGCTGATCGGATGCTATTGCTGGAATCCAAACTTTGAAAGGATCTATCAAAGCCACAAGGCTTCCTGAATTTCATTTCTTGATTCTTGGTACTCTACTTCTACCGAAGAAAGTGCAATAGCATGTTGTTTCTTACAGGTCCAAGTGATAGGTCTTCAACCAAGGCTGAAAACATAAGCTGCAGTAGACTTCCAATCATCAGGGTCTCTAGCCCAATCTGAATCAATGAAACCAACCAATAAAGGAGTCCCCCCTGAACTATAATGTATCTCGAGCTGAACTATACCACAAACATAGCGAAGTATCCTTTTAGCTGCTTTCCAATGGCTTTCATGGGGAATTTTTATATACTGGGAAAGAAGACCAACAACAAAGGAGAGATCAGGACGGGTATGAGTCAAGTATAAGAGGCTACCAAATAACTGATGGTACAGGGTGGAATCAACTTTAGGAGAAGTACAAGTGGCAGTAAGATTGACTCCAGACTGGAAGGGAGAAGGGGTTGGTTTACAATCATCCATGTGAAAGTGATGAAGAAGGTCACAAGAATACTTAGAATAGGAAAGAAAAATTACTTCATTGGTTTGCAAAACTTGAAGACCAAGGAAATAGTGCAAAAGGCCTAAGTCTGTCATTTCAAATTTCTTCTTAAGGCTGGTTTTCACATGGTTTAAAAGTTTTGAGTCACTACCGGCAGGGATAAGTTCATCAACATAAAGGACAAGTATTATGAGATGGCTTCCTACTTTCTTGGTATAGACGTTAGGATCATAATGGAATCTAGAGAATCCAGTGGCAATATGGAAGGTGTCCATTTTTGCATACCAAGATTAGGGAGCTTGATTGAGACCATAAAGATAGTTCTTAAGGAAACAAACAAGGCTAGAGTCATTTTGGACATAGCCAGGAGGTTGTTCCATGTATATTTCTTCTTGCAAATCTCCATGGAAGAAGGAGGATTTAACATCCATCTGATGGACCTCCCATTTATGTAAGGCAACAAGGGCAAGAACTAGGTGGATGGAATTCATTTTGGATATAGGGGCAAAGGTTTCATGATAGTCAATTCCTTCAACTTGGGAAAATCCTTTTTCAACTAAATGAGCCTTGTGTCTTTCAACACTTCCATATGATGCATAATTAGTTTTGTATACCCATTTACATCTAACAAGTTTTCTTCCTTTTGGAAGAGGTACAAGATCCCATGTATCATTTTCCATTAAAGAACGATACTCTTCATTCATTGTTGTATCCCAATCTAGATGACCTGAAACTTCTTCAAATGTCTCTGGATCATGAGTTTTTGAAACTTGACTCAAAAGAGAAGAGGCTTGCTGGAACTATGAACGTGTCTGACATTGATCTAGAGGATCACTGACAAGATCACCAACTTCTTCTCGTGTTGAATAGACCCATCTAGGAAGTGATGGAATTCGTGCTGGTTCAGGTTTAAAGAAATCATCTGGAGGAGGGTGATAAGGTGCAGGTGGATTTTCATCCTCGTTCTCATCATATGAAGATGAAACCAGATCAGAAGAAGGCACAAACGTTGAATATGTCTTGCTGGCCAAAGAAGGCACAACCACCAAATTAGTCTCGCAGGACAAAGAAGGCACAAATGATGAATTAGGCTTGCAGGCCAAGATATTTTCATCAAATTTGACATCTCTTCTAATAATAATTTCATTACAATGTGATTGAAGAAGTTTGTAACCTTTGACATCTTTAGAATAACCAACAAATATACACTTCCCACTTTTAGGCTACAATGCTTTCCTTTTCTCATCAGGAATGTGAGCCCATGTTATACTGCCAAATACATGGAAGTGACTTACATCTGGTTTAATTTTAGTCCAAGCTTATTTCGGTGTTACATTTTTAAGAGCCTTTGTGGGAGTTTGATTTACTATGTAATTTTCACAGTTGATGGCTTCCACCCAATACTTTAGACTTAATCCCTTAAATTGGATCATACAATTAGCCATTTCTTTTAATGTGCAATGCTTTTTCTTAGTAACACCATTTTGTTGTGTTGTATATGGAGCAATGTGTTGCATTTACACTCCCTGTGTAGTGCAGTAATTTGTAAAATTATTGTTCACATATTTGCCTCCATTATTTGTTCTTAACCTTTGAATTTGATAGCCAAATTGATTTTCTACAAGGGCCTTGTAGGCCAAAAAATTGTCAAAAAATTCGTTCTTAAGTTTTAAGAAGTAAACCCAAGTATGTTTGGAAAAGTCATCAATGAAATTTAATAAATACTTTCACCCGGAAAAGGAATGAGAAGAGAGTGGACCATAGAAATCACTGTGAAAAAGATGCAAAGGACCCAAAGTGTGCCAAGAGGCATGTTTTTCAAAAGTGTCCCGATGATGTTTGCCGAGAACTTAACAGACACAAACACCATCTCTACATGAAACAAGAGGAAGACCAGTCACCATCTGTTGATTAGATATTTTTTGTAATGAGAGATAGTTTAGATGACCAAAATTTTCATGCCAAAGTTTGTTCAAGTCATCGCTATGAGAAACAAAAACTGATGAAAAAGATCATGACCCAAAGTTGTCAAACTTGTACAACCTGGTAATATCATCAATAATTCCAATTGAAAGAACATGATTAGGATATTTTAGATCCTTGATTATAACTTGGTGAGGTGAAAAATCTAGGGTTTTACCTTCACCTGAATGAGTGGTTTGATATACTGATAGAAGGTTAGAAGAAAGACTTGGAACACATAATACATCATTGAAATGGTCATTTTCTACTTGTATTGTTCTAGATCCTTCAACACTAAGAGATCTGTCATCATCGACAAATATTTTCTTGGTGTTAAGTTCATTTAGAGTATAAAATATGTCTCTATCCATAGCCATATGATAAGATTCTCCAAAATCAATAAGTCACTTATTAGAAGTAGAAGTAGAAGGTGTATGGAATGAGAAACCAAAAGAAGAAAGTGGATGTCCATGAGAAGAAGAAGAAGAAGAAGTAGAATCAATATTGATGTTGTGCTTCTTCATCATTTCTTCTAAAGCTACCATATTCTTGAAACATTTGGACTCATCATGACCATCTTTATCACAAAAGTTGCAATGTCTGTTAGTATTCGTATTTTAATATTTTTCTCCTTTGTCAGCATTACGAGTTGAAGCTGTCTGAGAGGGTTTGGGACCTTTATTTTTCTTTTTTTTGTAGTGAGGATGTTTTTCTTGGGATACTTGGGTTTATCTTTCTGTTGGACAACTAAGGCTTTGTTGGAGGTACCAATAGTGTTGATCACTCCAAGTTATACAAGCTTATCTTCCTCTCTAATCAGAGAAGCACTAAAGGACTCAAGAGTGGGTTTTTCATAAGCTTTCTCTATAGCCTCTCTCATGGCATAAAAGGTAGATATAAACACATAATATGCACTACATAGCTTAGAAAGAATAATATAGATGAAACACGCTTCCTCCATTTTTATCTTACATTCTTCACATAAAATTCTAAGTGTTTTAAACCTAGATAGATAGTCTCCAAAGAAAGAAAAATCACTTGGACTCAAGGTCAGCATTTTATTTTCTAACTGTTGTGCTCAAATAATATTGAGTTTACCAAACATAGATTCAATCTTTTCCCAAGCTTCTTCGGGATCATCAATTCCTTGAAGGTGGTACCTTAAATCAGGAGAGATGGACATTCCAATTAGTCCATGTGCTTCGTCATTCCTATTATCCCACTTGGATTTCTTATCATCATCAGTGGATGTTTTTTCCTTTCCTAAGGTAATCCAGTAAAAACCTTTACTTCTTAATAAATCTTCCATACGAGATTTCCATTGGAAGTAGTTGTTGCTGGTAAGAAAGACATTACTTGTAGAATCCATATTAAATATGTAGATAATATGGATTTAAAAACTAAAACTAATGATTTGGATAGAAAGATCTCAAAAAGTTATGTGGTTTTAAAAAAATTGGCACTGAAAATGGACTTCTGATGTGAGAGTTATGCCCTTTTTAAAAAGGGCATAAACGGTAAGCAAATGACCACGTGATAATGTAAATTGCTTTATGAAGTGACCCACTTTTATAAAGAGAAGTGGGGATCACTTTTACAATGAAGTTACTTTTTAACAGAAAAGTTGCATGGAAAATAAATAATCTAAAATAAAATATTAAAGCTACTTATAGTGATTCACTTTTATAATTGAAGTGAAATACACTTCACAATTTTAGCATGAACTTTTTCGAAAAAAGGTAACAAAAGAGACACTTGAACCCAAGACCTCTTACTTAATAAGGAAATTTTTAACCAAATGGTCTAGAAAAACATATTATAATGTTTAGAAGGAGGATTGGAGGTGTTGTTGTTGTTGCTATGGAAGACGGCCTTGGAGAGCGCGCTAAAAAAAATCTTTTCACACAAGAAAAAAATTTCGATTATCGATGACAACAAGGGTTAGATCTTAGTTAGCTTACTCAGAAGATGCACCTTTTCCTATTTGTTTCTGATTTTATGAGATCACACAGGGCACAAGGCAAAGAGAATATGCATATCTAAAAGAGTAGCAACGCGGAAATAAAAAATACAAAACCAAAATAAAATCAAAATATTTCTCTGCAAAAATTTTTTAAAATGTGAATTCAAACTTTATATCTCTGGATCTGACTTTAATTGATGTATATTGGGAAAACAAAAAACTTTTTGAGTGAAACGAAATGTGTTCCTGAATGAAATGATTGCTCTAGACACAATGGACTAGTCCTCTTAGCCCATAAATGTACGAAATTGACATAAAATGGAGATGAGGCAACTCAGCTTAATGATCTCGATCTACAACAGGAGTGAGTCTTTAAACAAGCTCTGATACCATGTTTGACAACACAAGTATTCCAACAAAGGACAAACAACTTCATTAGCCACTCACATAAGAAGATCAAATATCAACACACTGATGTTTTCACGTGGTAAAACCCCTACGGGGAAACATCCACGACCCCAACCAACATGACCACTTGGAGAAATTTATTAATGCAAAGAAAAAGATTATAAAGACATTTTACAAGAGAGTTTCTCACAATCGATTGTCAAAAAATGACCCTCCATGCTCTTTAAATAGAGATCATGGACCAATCGGGTGTTAAGCCATGGATCAATGGTCGTTAAGATCGAGGAGACTATGAACCGTCAGATCACTCTATGTCAGGAACATATCGTGACCATTAAATTTCCTAACTACAAATGTATCCTAATGCATACTAAAGAAACACACTAAGAAACTCAATTTTACCTAACAACACATTAGACAAAGTAGATCTTAACTAACTGCTAAGTGTCTAAATATCCTAACAATTAGAATGCACAACATATTCAACTCATTTCTTAATTAGGTGATATTAATTTTGTTCCTTGAAGAAGATTTATTTACAATCATATAATTAAGGGCTACCTAATATAATTCCACATGCTTTTAGCAGTACCACATCGCATATTACTTCATCCACAAACTTAGATGTAATTGCAAACTTTATGACACATTACTTTGTTATGGGAAATTTGTGATCTTTGCTTATCCAATTTAGTGAGTAGGGTTTGTGATGCAACTTTTTTTTAATCCCCACTTCTTAACCACTTCTTCTGAAATTAAGTTATCTTGACATCCATTATCTAACAAATTGTTGGTCTAGGTATGTTTCATAATGACCCTTATATGAAACAATTTATCTCTAGAATCATAACCATCACCAATTTTACCTGGCAAACCAACTACTGTGATTTTAGTCTCATCACCTAAATCTGATCCCAAGTCTGTTGGATGTGTTGTTGCTGCAATTTTCTCCCTCCCTTTCCTATATTTGAACCACTTCAATCTTTTATCTGGGTGCAATTACCAACAATGTTCATGATCGTTTCCTTCTTTCTTGCAATGCTTGCAAGAAATCTTCTCTTCCTTCACTTTCGTTGAATTTTATTTCTTTCCATTCTCTTTTCCTTTTACTTCCTTCTTTGAAGATGATTCCCCTAATACACCAACTCCAATTTTCCCTGCTTCAATATAGGTTTCTTGAACAAAAACCTCATCAAGATTAGTAGGTCCAAACATAAATACAGTGTTACGAATATGTGCAGGCAAACCTCCTATATACTTCATAAGAGTTTCTTGTGTATGTAATGAAATATTTAAAATCAAATCCATCTTATGTAATTCATTTGTGTATTCTTGCCCTGATTATTNAAGAACATGATTAGGATATTTTAGATCCTTGATTATAACTTGGTGAGGTGAAAAATCTAGGGTTTTACCTTCACCTGAATGAGTGGTTTGATATACTGATAGAAGGTTAGAAGAAAGACTTGGAACACATAATACATCATTGAAATGGTCATTTTCTACTTGTATTGTTCTAGATCCTTCAACACTAAGAGATCTGTCATCATCGACAAATATTTTCTTGGTGTTAAGTTCATTTAGAGTATAAAATATGTCTCTATCCATAGCCATATGATAAGATTCTCCAAAATCAATAAGTCACTTATTAGAAGTAGAAGTAGAAGGTGTATGGAATGAGAAACCAAAAGAAGAAAGTGGATGTCCATGAGAAGAAGAAGAAGAAGAAGTAGAATCAATATTGATGTTGTGCTTCTTCATCATTTCTTCTAAAGCTACCATATTCTTGAAACATTTGGACTCATCATGACCATCTTTATCACAAAAGTTGCAATGTCTGTTAGTATTCGTATTTTAATATTTTTCTCCTTTGTCAGCATTACGAGTTGAAGCTGTCTGAGAGGGTTTGGGACCTTTATTTTTCTTTTTTTTGTAGTGAGGATGTTTTTCTTGGGATACTTGGGTTTATCTTTCTGTTGGACAACTAAGGCTTTGTTGGAGGTACCAATAGTGTTGATCACTCCAAGTTATACAAGCTTATCTTCCTCTCTAATCAGAGAAGCACTAAAGGACTCAAGAGTGGGTTTTTCATAAGCTTTCTCTATAGCCTCTCTCATGGCATAAAAGGTAGATATAAACACATAATATGCACTACATAGCTTAGAAAGAATAATATAGATGAAACACGCTTCCTCCATTTTTATCTTACATTCTTCACATAAAATTCTAAGTGTTTTAAACCTAGATAGATAGTCTCCAAAGAAAGAAAAATCACTTGGACTCAAGGTCAGCATTTTATTTTCTAACTGTTGTGCTCAAATAATATTGAGTTTACCAAACATAGATTCAATCTTTTCCCAAGCTTCTTCGGGATCATCAATTCCTTGAAGGTGGTACCTTAAATCAGGAGAGATGGACATTCCAATTAGTCCATGTGCTTCGTCATTCCTATTATCCCACTTGTATTTCTTATCATCATCAGTGGATGCTTTTTCCTTTCCTAAGGTAATCCAGTAAAAACCTTTACTTCTTAATAAATCTTCCATACGAGATTTCCATTGGAAGTAGTTGTTGCTGGTAAGAAAGACATTACTTGTAGAATCCGTATTAAATATGTAGATAATATGGATTTAAAAACTAAAACCAATGATTTGGATAGAAAGATCTCAAAAAGTTATGTGGTTTTAAAAAAATTGGCACTGAAAATGGACTTCTGATGTGAGAGTTATGTCCTTTTTAAAAAAGGCATAAACGGTAAGCAAATGACCACCTGATTATGTAAATTGCTTTATGAAGTGACCCACTTTTATAAAGAGAAGTGGGGATCACTTTTACAATGAAGTTACTTTTTAACATAAAAGTTGCATGGAAAATAAATAACTCTAAAATAAAATATTAAATCTACTTATAGTGATTCACTTTTATACTTGAAGTGAAATACACTTCACAATTTTAGCATGAACTTTTTCGAAAAAAGGTAACAAAAGAGACACTTGAACCCAAGACCTCTTACTTAATAAGGAAATTTTTAACCAAATGGTCTAGAAAAACATATTATAATGTTTAGAAGGAGGATTGGAGGTGTTGTTGTTGTTGCTATGGAAGACGGCCTTGGAGAGCGCGCTAAAAAAAATCTTTTCACACAAGAAAAAAATTTCGATTATCGATGACAACAAGGGTTAGATCTTAGTTAGCTTACTCAGAAGATGCACCTTTTCCTATTTGTTTCTGATTTTATGAGATCACACAGGGCACAAGGCAAAGAGAATATGCATATCTAAAAGAGTAGCAACGCGGAAATAAAAAATACAAAACCAAAATAAAATCAAAATATTTCTCTGCAAAAATTTTTTAAAATGTGAATTCAAACTTTATATCTCTGGATCTGACTTTAATTGATGTATATTGGGAAAACAAAAAACTTTTTGAGTGAAACGAAATGTGTTCCTGAATGAAATGATTGCTCTAGACACAATGGACTAGTCCTCTTAGCCCATAAATGTACGAAATTGACATAAAATGGAGATGAGGCAACTCAGCTTAATGATCTCGATCTACAACAGGAGTGAGTCTTTAAACAAGCTCTGATACCATGTTTGACAACACAAGTATTCCAACAAAGGACAAACAACTTCATTAGCCACTCACATAAGAAGATCAAATATCAACACACTGATGTTTTCACGTGGTAAAACCCCTACGGGGAAACATCCACGACCCCAACCAACATGACCACTTGGAGAAATTTATTAATGCAAAGAAAAAGATTATAAAGACATTTTACAAGAGAGTTTCTCACAATCGATTGTCAAAAAATGACCCTCCATGCTCTTTAAATAGAGATCATGGACCAATCGGGTGTTAAGCCATGGATCAATGGTCGTTAAGATCGAGGAGACTATGAACCGTCAGATCACTCTATGTCAGGAACATATCGTGACCATTAAATTTCCTAACTACAAATGTATCCTAATGCATACTAAAGAAACACACTAAGAAACTCAATTTTACCTAACAACACATTAGACAAAGTAGATCTTAACTAACTGCTAAGTGTCTAAATATCCTAACAATTAGAATGCACAACATATTCAACTCATTTCTTAATTAGGTGATATTAATTTTGTTCCTTGAAGAAGATTTATTTACAATCATATAATTAAGGGCTACCTAATATAATTCCACATGCTTTTAGCAGTACCACATCGCATATTACTTCATCCACAAACTTAGATGTAATTGCAAACTTTATGACACATTACTTTGTTATGGGAAATTTGTGATCTTTGCTTATCCAATTTAGTGAGTAGGGTTTGTGATGCAACTTTTTTTTAATCCCCACTTCTTAACCACTTCTTCTGAAATTAAGTTATCTTGACATCCATTATCTAACAAATTGTTGGTCTAGGTATGTTTCATAATGACCCTTATATGAAACAATTTATCTCTAGAATCATAACCATCACCAATTTTACCTGGCAAACCAACTACTGTGATTTTAGTCTCATCACCTAAATCTGATCCCAAGTCTGTTGGATGTGTTGTTGCTGCAATTTTCTCCCTCCCTTTCCTATATTTGAACCACTTCAATCTTTTATCTGGGTGCAATTACCAACAATGTTCATGATCGTTTCCTTCTTTCTTGCAATGCTTGCAAGAAATCTTCTCTTCCTTCACTTTCGTTGAATTTTATTTCTTTCCATTCTCTTTTCCTTTTACTTCCTTCTTTGAAGATGATTCCCCTAATACACCAACTCCAATTTTCCCTGCTTCAATATAGGTTTCTTGAACAAAAACCTCATCAAGATTAGTAGGTCCAAACATAAATACAGTGTTACGAATATGTGCAGGCAAACCTCCTATATACTTCATAAGAGTTTCTTGTGTATGTAATGAAATATTTAAAATCAAATCCATCTTATGTAATTCATTTGTGTATTCTTGCCCTGATTATTATTTTCTTAATTTAGGACTTTTCCATTCAATTAAATCCTTCTCCTTATACCAAAAAGGATAGAACTATTTTCTAAGTGCAAAAATAAAATCCTGCCATGATCAAATTGCATTACCAATTTGTTGAGTACCATGTTACAACTTACTTTGTCATGAGTTGAGTGTTCTTCTTGTAAGATGAAGTGATCCCAATTTGATCTTTGCTGCCTCATCATTGATTTGTTCCACACTGCAATATACCCCCATCTATCTAACCCCATTATCAACTTCTCAACATTGACTTCTCCATTATACATAGACAACTCAAATTTCACATCAAGTTTAAGTAATGACAAGTCAGGATTATGTTAATGAGAATGTTTTCTTGCAGAAATAGAATTTAAACTTTTACTTGAAGAAGAAGAAGAAGATGGAGATGAAGGAGGTGAAGGAGGACATTTTGGAGGATCGTATCCTTCTTCACTTTTGTCTTTCCTTGAATATTACCCTTGAACAGGTCTCTTCCATTCCTAGTATTCATCATACAACACTTTTACCATCTCCAACATGGAAAGGAAAAAATTTTGAAACTCTATTTCATTTTGAGAAAGTCCTTCTTTTGATGCCATCTTCTCTCTTTGAGACATTCTCTTTCTTNTTGAAGTGAAATACACTTCACAATTTTAGCATGAACTTTTTCGAAAAAAGGTAACAAAAGAGACACTTGAACCCAAGACCTCTTACTTAATAAGGAAATTTTTAACCAAATGGTCTAGAAAAACATATTATAATGTTTAGAAGGAGGATTGGAGGTGTTGTTGTTGTTGCTATGGAAGACGGCCTTGGAGAGCGCGCTAAAAAAAATCTTTTCACACAAGAAAAAAATTTCGATTATCGATGACAACAAGGGTTAGATCTTAGTTAGCTTACTCAGAAGATGCACCTTTTCCTATTTGTTTCTGATTTTATGAGATCACACAGGGCACAAGGCAAAGAGAATATGCATATCTAAAAGAGTAGCAACGCGGAAATAAAAAATACAAAACCAAAATAAAATCAAAATATTTCTCTGCAAAAATTTTTTAAAATGTGAATTCAAACTTTATATCTCTGGATCTGACTTTAATTGATGTATATTGGGAAAACAAAAAACTTTTTGAGTGAAACGAAATGTGTTCCTGAATGAAATGATTGCTCTAGACACAATGGACTAGTCCTCTTAGCCCATAAATGTACGAAATTGACATAAAATGGAGATGAGGCAACTCAGCTTAATGATCTCGATCTACAACAGGAGTGAGTCTTTAAACAAGCTCTGATACCATGTTTGACAACACAAGTATTCCAACAAAGGACAAACAACTTCATTAGCCACTCACATAAGAAGATCAAATATCAACACACTGATGTTTTCACGTGGTAAAACCCCTACGGGGAAACATCCACGACCCCAACCAACATGACCACTTGGAGAAATTTATTAATGCAAAGAAAAAGATTATAAAGACATTTTACAAGAGAGTTTCTCACAATCGATTGTCAAAAAATGACCCTCCATGCTCTTTAAATAGAGATCATGGACCAATCGGGTGTTAAGCCATGGATCAATGGTCGTTAAGATCGAGGAGACTATGAACCGTCAGATCACTCTATGTCAGGAACATATCGTGACCATTAAATTTCCTAACTACAAATGTATCCTAATGCATACTAAAGAAACACACTAAGAAACTCAATTTTACCTAACAACACATTAGACAAAGTAGATCTTAACTAACTGCTAAGTGTCTAAATATCCTAACAATTAGAATGCACAACATATTCAACTCATTTCTTAATTAGGTGATATTAATTTTGTTCCTTGAAGAAGATTTATTTACAATCATATAATTAAGGGCTACCTAATATAATTCCACATGCTTTTAGCAGTACCACATCGCATATTACTTCATCCACAAACTTAGATGTAATTGCAAACTTTATGACACATTACTTTGTTATGGGAAATTTGTGATCTTTGCTTATCCAATTTAGTGAGTAGGGTTTGTGATGCAACTTTTTTTTAATCCCCACTTCTTAACCACTTCTTCTGAAATTAAGTTATCTTGACATCCATTATCTAACAAATTGTTGGTCTAGGTATGTTTCATAATGACCCTTATATGAAACAATTTATCTCTAGAATCATAACCATCACCAATTTTACCTGGCAAACCAACTACTGTGATTTTAGTCTCATCACCTAAATCTGATCCCAAGTCTGTTGGATGTGTTGTTGCTGCAATTTTCTCCCTCCCTTTCCTATATTTGAACCACTTCAATCTTTTATCTGGGTGCAATTACCAACAATGTTCATGATCGTTTCCTTCTTTCTTGCAATGCTTGCAAGAAATCTTCTCTTCCTTCACTTTCGTTGAATTTTATTTCTTTCCATTCTCTTTTCCTTTTACTTCCTTCTTTGAAGATGATTCCCCTAATACACCAACTCCAATTTTCCCTGCTTCAATATAGGTTTCTTGAACAAAAACCTCATCAAGATTAGTAGGTCCAAACATAAATACAGTGTTACGAATATGTGCAGGCAAACCTCCTATATACTTCATAAGAGTTTCTTGTGTATGTAATGAAATATTTAAAATCAAATCCATCTTATGTAATTCATTTGTGTATTCTTGCCCTGATTATTCTTTTCTTAATTTAGGACTTTTCCATTCAATTAAATAATTCTCCTTATACCCAAAAGGATAGAACTGTTTTCTAAGTGCAAAAATAAAATCCTCCCATGATCAAATTGCATTACCAATTTGTTGAGTACCATGTTACAACTTACTTTGTCATGAGTTGAGTGTTCTTCTTGTAATATGAAGTGATCCCAATTTGATCTTTGTTGCCTCATAATTGATTTGTTCCACACTGCAATATACCCCCATCTATCTAACCCAATTATCAACTTCTCAACATTGACTTCTCCATTATACATAGACAACTCAAATTTCACATCAAGTTTAAGTAATGACAAGTCAGGATTATGTTTATGAGAATGTTTTCTTGCAGAAATAGAATTTAAACTTTTACTTGAAGAAGAAGAATAAGATGGAGATGAAGGAGGTGAAGGAGGACATTTTGGAGGATCGTATCCTTCTTCACTTTTGTCTTTCCTTGAATATTACCCTTGAACAGGTCTTTTCCATTCCTAGTATTCATCATACAACACTTTTACCATCTCCAACATGGAAAGGAAAATTTTTTGAAACTCTATTTCATTTTGAGAAAGTCCTTCTTTTGATGCCATCTTCTCTCTTTGAGACATTCTCTTTCTTGAGCCATTTTTAGGATCTCCTTCTACAAGCTCTCCTTCACCACGACTTAAATTTTCCCTGGTGATCATGCATACTCAAAAGCAACCAACTGTCAACCTACTCTGATAACACATCATGCCATCTTTGCATCCATACTACAATGTCTCAAACTGTAACTAGGCCACATCATTGTACGGACTACCATGTGTTGGTCTGTATAGCCTAGTCACCTGCCACATCAGCCCCCAAAAGTGCCAAATCTTCCGGAAACATGTTAGCCTCTTGTACTGCCATGTCAACATGATGTCATGCTGAAATCATCTACCTTGTCATGCTGACATACTGCTAACATCAGCAATACAAAATTTTGACTTCAAATTTTTGCATGTTTGAGAAAAAATTCAGACAACGATAACTTTTGCATACAGAGCCTATTTTCGAAAGAGAGTATACTGGCAGAATCAGCACGACGAGCACTTCATTGTTAAGAACCAAATATCAATATAGCATAGAAAAAACTCAGAATAAGTACTTAACACCTTGAAAAAGAGAGAATTTCAAATAATAAGCCTCTTCGAGGGGGAAACCTTCTTTTACCCCACATAAATGTTCAAGTTCAAGATGATTCCAAATTAAAATGTATCCTTGGTATATATAGGAGACTAGGAGATATAATTAAAACTAATGGAATAAAGCCAAAATAAATAAAATAACATTACTAATGTAATATGCCCCAATTAAGGGGTAATGAGGCAATAGGGCATAGCATGCCCCTCCAATTGAGACAGGTGTTGTCCGCAACACTTGAGTAACTCTGGATGATTCTGTATAAAAGACTAATCTTCCCAAGTGGAATATTTAGTCGGTAGTTTCCTCCATTTAATGAGATACTATGAAATGGATCTATTCCTCAACTGGAAAATTCTTGTGTCCGTGATGGATTCAAGATCCAATATGATTTTTCCTTCCTCATAAAGTTCTGGAAATATAGCTTGAATTGGGATCTTGTCGCCTATAACCTTCTTTAAGCATGAAATATGGAAAACTGGGCATACTCGTGAAGATGCAGGCAACTCCAATTTTTATGTCATAGTACCAATCTTTTGCAACACCTTATAAGGGACATAGTACTTTGGTGATAATTTATTACCCCTCTTGGCTTACTTGAGGGACATCCATTTGTATGTTGTAGTCTTAAAAACACCCAATCCCTTACTTCAAAATGTCTTTCACTACAATGTTGATTTGCTTGTTGTTTCAAGCAATTTTGTGTCATGGTCAGGTTGTCCTTTAAGATTTAGAGAACTTGTTGTTGATTCTCAATGTGATCTTCCACTGCTTGAACCTGATATTTTTCTTTTAGAGAAGAAGTGATGAAGGAGGGTGGTATCCATAGAGTGCCATAAATGGTGTCATTTTTGTTGTAGTATGAAAGGAAGTGTTATACCACCATTCTGCCAAGGGTAACCATTTGAACCATTGTGTTTGT
>JZKD02S0920557.1:170858-194058 GCA_000966675.3 Picea glauca | reverse complement strand
TGTGAAAAGAGATTCAAAATTGATACAATTATTTGTAAGTGACATATGACTTTGGTATTTAGAGTTCTCTAGAACATCACTTGTATGAGATAGAAATTCAAACAACTCATCATTTAAAAAAAATTGAAGATAATTTTGATTATCAGGATCAAAAGGATTGAAAATACTTTTGAACTGGAATGTATTTTGCATATGTTAGTCATAAGTATTGAATAAATATGTAGCAATCACCATTGAGTCTTCCTTTTGATTCTTATCTATTGGATAAAGGAGATATTAAATTAATTGAAAAAATTCATGAGTTCATTCATTCTTTTGGCATTGAAATTTAATTTTTCTTTATTGATCTTATATTTATTTCTTATATGATTTATAACCAATCCAAAATCACTAGTTATAATCAAGTGTTCAATTCTCATTTGAAGTGCAGGATTCATTCCTTGTATCACTGCTACATATTCAACTTCATTATTTGTACAAGGAAATTTTCATATGATGGAGTGTGTACATATAACTTAATTGGGGCTCCTGAAAACAATCCCTACTTCACTTCCATATTTGGAGAATGTGCCATCAAAATACATCTTCCAAAATACTCCAAAATAATTTTCTCCTTCTTCTTTTGAAATACTTAGTTGCTCTGGGTAAAGCACAACATAGTTTCCAATTCCATAATAAATATAATCTTGCATTAATTCATTTTTTTTCTTTAAGGAAACCCTATTCCTAGATTCTCGAGGAAATTTCACCATTATTCCATATTTATTTGGTAAATTCATACAAATTTCATCATTCATGATGTAACCTACAATTATTGAGCATCAATATCATCCCACAACTTCTCCATAAGTTGGAGTAAGTCCACCACAATGATAGTGAAAAAAATTGTAATATGGGGTGCTACATTTATCTAGACACAAAAATCTTTGATTTTCCCATATGTCGGGACCTTTCTTGAATCTATTTCATAAATTCACTCTCTAGTTAGATAATACTCCATTCATCCCATTCAAAGAGCTTCCATTACTAACAAGAGAATAATATTGTTGGCTGTTCCACTGTCAACCAAAAAATTGTGTAACACTACATCATGATTTTATATTGATATGTAGAAAGGTGGAACTTTACCTCTTGGATTGACTGTTATAATATTCTAATATTTCCTAGGATTTGTTATAAAAACTTATATTCTTGTAGTTGTCTCATCCAAAATCTTGAGATTATTTTCTCTTTGCTAAAGAATTTTTACCACTTCCATGAAAGGGAGAGTAATTCTCAATTTGGTCAAGTCATCAATTATATTATAAGAAATTTGTGGAGAATTATTCATTTGATTGACAATTGATTTCTTTTTTTATGTTTTTGGAACGCTTGTTTTGTTTTTCTCTTTTTTATTTAACTTTTCAATATTTTCCTTTGTATTAAATTTATCAACTTGTGCTCCTATTTGCACAATGTTCTCTTGTGAGTTTTCCAATTCTTCTTGTTCATAAAATATATACAAGGACCTCTCACCTTCATATGTCTGTACAGATTCAATATTTTCATCTTGAGTGATTTCATCCTCTTGGTTAAAATTTTCTTCATCAAATACCTCTTCCAATATGATATCTTTAGGATTTTTCACCCTTAGTGCTTTTTTATTTGGTCATATTCATTTTCAATTCTATATTCATGAAGAGGATTTGTTCTCTGTCCTTGAGAAAGAACTACAGGGTATTGATTGTTTGGGGTAAACTTTTCTCCTCTTCTTAATCTTGTTATCTCATTTTTCATTTGTTGAATCGTTTGCTTCATCTAAGATATTTATAATATTTTCTTTGTCTCTTGAGTTAATATTGGATAATTTCTTATATTATAGATTACTCCATGAAGAATCCATGCACCAGTTCCTTAGTTTTTGTTGTGCTACTTATATGTGTAATACAATGCACTCATTAATTATCAATATGGGATTCGTAATCAACAGAGTTACAAGACACCAGTAAGGAAGGTAATTCTAATGTCATGAGTATAGAACTATTCTAGATTATGCATGCTAGAAACAAAAAAAACTAGCAAATCACAACACACTTTGGTTGTCTTTCACAGAGAGGCTGTCTACTCCATTACGACACATGCAAGTATGAGATGGATTTCTTTTGAAATATCAACTCTGCTATCTGACCCATAAAACTAACTATGCAATCACACTTTTGAAAGGGAAATCAAACATCAATCATCAATACATAGCATGGGTAGTTCAATAGTCAATATACTGAGTATGTTGTGGTTCACAATGTGATGTTGTGAACTTCACTAGTTCTCCTTCAAATATGTCCGACTACTACTGCCAACATTTATGTCCATGAAACGAAACCAAATTCATAAAAATAGAAACATATCATATGCAAAAACAAAAGAGATCTCTAAGAAATCGAAACCTAAATTGAACTATAATGTTATCATCTGAAAATATCAAAGCTTCAGCTAGTCTAACATTTATACTATTGAAATCAACTACTAACACTAATCTATAAGGAAGCTAACATTTGTTGGGTGGTGGGCCCTTTCCACTTCAACAGGTCAGCGATTGAAGTCTACAGTAAGATCTCTTTCAATCCACACATTCCTCTTACTCAAATTTCAAAACATAGAATTAAACTATGCTAACAACTCAACTCACATTCATTCATAAATGATCAAGACCTGGAAATAATTATCATCCTTATATTAAACTTCAACTCAAAATCTATTCTACAATATGTAGCACTGCTTCACATACTGTTTTATGCTAACTCTCTACTACCTCCACCATCCTTGTCATGACTATTTAAACAGTCTTAGTCGTGAAACACAAGGAGGTGAAATCTTTAGCAAATCATTCAATTGTCAAATTTATATATTCGGTTACATATTTTAAGATTCATCCTCATGACACGAAGTGTATGAGGATGAAGAAATAAACAAACGATATTATCATAACCTTGCTAGATCTTTAATGATTCAACAAACATCCAACAATTATCTTTGGTACGATCTAGAGATAAACTTGGTATATTTTGCTTCCTATATTGGTACTGGATCGTGACAGGTGAGATTTGGTAAATGGTACCAGATCTGAACAATATGCAGTGGTTGGTACCAGAATAGAATAGTTTGCAACCGTTGGTACCAGATCGTGACAATGAATGGTTTGGTATTGGATCTGAATGGAAGGTGCGCTTGGTACCAGATTTGGACAGTGACAATCTGGCGCATAAGTACCAGATAGTTGAGCTGGTACAGAAAGGCTGGACTCATATAGAGGTCAAAGGTTACATCTGGCAAATTAAAACATTAGTACATGAAACATTTAGTCTCCTAGCTCAATAAACCACCAAAATGCATGAGTTAATTATACTTTACCTTATGACCTTATCAATGGATAATGGTAGTGTTCTTTGTCATTTATCCAAGCTTAGGTAAGCCAAAAAAGTATAGATGAGGAGTATAATAGGGTAGTGACGATGTCAGTTTAGAGGCTCAACATTCCCCCATGCCAAAACAATTGCTTGTCCTCATGCAACTGAAACAAACCCAAAAATTTTCAAAATTTGAGACTCCATTCTTTACTTTTGTGGATCAATGATGTTGATGCATGAGGCTTCTACTTTTAGCTCCCTTTTTATGACCCTAATGTATTGTAAGAGTCTTAGTACCTTATTGAGCTTATTATAAGTCTCTTCATGGTCATCCTGAAGTTGTTGATTGGTTGCTTTCATTTGCTCATTTTCCTTTTTGATATACCTGTCCAATAGTTGGTATTCCTTCACTTCTTGTTTGAGTTCCTGGTTTTGTTTTTGCATATCCCCAATATTTTCGTTCATCTGTGATTTTGTTAATGTCCTTTTTGACTCCATTGTTTCTGGCTGGATGTATTCTCTTTCCTCCACTTCCTCCCCCATCCGACATAAAGTAATAGTGACTTGTTCCTCCTAGGGATGTCATCCTGGACTGATAGGTCTTCAGAAGGGGAGGTAAGATCTATTCGATATTCATGTGTATGAGGACTGGTAGCTTCTTTTCCTTTCTTTTCCATGCTCCTTGTGGTTCTTTTACAAGGGGGTACTAGATCAAGGGTGCTCACAAGCTTCCTTTTCTTATTTTTTTATTTATGGAATGGTTACAGGGGATTATTCCATAGACTGTTCACTTTTATTTTTTGAGCTATTCTTCTCTTTCCTCATAGTTTTTGTCTTATGACCCTTCCCATCAAGTGCTACTATTGAAGTCTCCTCTACTAGTTTGGTTTTACCTTTTGATTCCTGACTTTTAAAAATCTTATTGACTGTGGAAGAGGGCCCTACTTGTTTACTAGATTTATCATTTTGGCTCAGTGTTCTAGATGATGATGGACTTACCTTATCTTTCTTTCCCTTTTTCTTTTGAGGTTCTTTATCTTTCTCTGGAGAAAGCTAGACTTCATCTATAGGTTTATTTTCTGTGGGAAGGTGTTGAGTGATGAGGATTTTCTAGCTAATCCTTTGCTTCCCGATTTCATGTAAAACTAACATCTTAATAAGACCTTGATGGTAAATTCTAGTCTTCTCAGTTTTGGATAGGGATTTGACACCCCTTACCATCTTTTTCAGACTCATCGATACAAAATATGGGAAATCAATTTCAGGGCCTCCTTCAAAGTGTAATAGAAACCTAAGATGATATATGAAGGTTACAACATACCTTCCCTCACAAGTGAGGAATCATTGAAGACTAGCAAGCATTGGATGATATTCTTCCTTGATATAGTTCCTAGGAATCCCCTTTTTCCAATCAGGGTGTTGATGTTCTTCTTTCAAAAATCATTGGCATATTTCCTTGTTGATTCCTACTCCTTTGAAATACTTGGCTCCTCTGTTAGGTAATCTTGTCGCTTCCATTAAGGTTGCTTCATTTATTGTTAGTTGCAGATTGCCTATGTGTGCAATATCTCCATCGTAACCTTGAATAAATGCGTGAGATACCTTCTCATGACAGCCTATGAATTTCTCCAAAAATGGCATCCATCCCACTCTAGCATACTTCTCTCNAGTCGTGAAACACAAGGAGGTGAAATCTTTAGCAAATCATTCAATTGTCAAATTTATATATTCGGTTACATATTTTAAGATTCATCCTCATGACACGAAGTGTATGAGGATGAAGAAATAAACAAACGATATTATCATAACCTTGCTAGATCTTTAATGATTCAACAAACATCCAACAATTATCTTTGGTACGATCTAGAGATAAACTTGGTATATTTTGCTTCCTATATTGGTACTGGATCGTGACAGGTGAGATTTGGTAAATGGTACCAGATCTGAACAATATGCAGTGGTTGGTACCAGAATAGAATAGTTTGCAACCGTTGGTACCAGATCGTGACAATGAATGGTTTGGTATTGGATCTGAATGGAAGGTGCGCTTGGTACCAGATTTGGACAGTGACAATCTGGCGCATAAGTACCAGATAGTTGAGCTGGTACAGAAAGGCTGGACTCATATAGAGGTCAAAGGTTACATCTGGCAAATTAAAACATTAGTACATGAAACATTTAGTCTCCTAGCTCAATAAACCACCAAAATGCATGAGTTAATTATACTTTACCTTATGACCTTATCAATGGATAATGGTAGTGTTCTTTGTCATTTATCCAAGCTTAGGTAAGCCAAAAAGGTATAGATGAGGAGTATAATAGGGTAGTGAGGATGTCAATTTAGAGGCTCAACATTCCCCCATGCCAAAACAATTGCTTTTCCTCATGCAACTGAAACAAACCCAAGAATTTTCAAAATTTGAGACTCCATTCTTTACTTTTGTGGATCAATGATGTTGATGCCTGAGGCTTCTACTTTTAGCTCCCTTTTTATGACCCTAATGTATTGTAAGAGTCTTAGTACCTTATTGAGCTTATTATAATTCTCTTCATGGTCATCTTGAAGTTGTTGGCTAGTTGCTTTCATTTGCTCGTTTTCCTTTTTGATATACCTGTCCAATAGTTGGTATTCCTTCACTTCTTGTTTGAGTTCCTGGTTTTGTTTTTGCATCTCCCCAATATTTTCCTTCATCTGTGATTTTGTTAATGTCCTTGTTGACTCCATTGTTTCTGGCTGGATGTATTCTCTTTCCTCCACTTCCTCCCTCATCCAACATAAAGTAATAGTGACTTGTTCCTCCTAGGGATGTCATCCTGGACTGATAGGTCTTCAGAAGGGGAGATAAGATCTATTCAATATTCATGTGTATGAGGATTGGTAGCTTCTTTTCCTTTCTTTTCCATGCTCCTTATGGTTCTTTTACAAGGGGGTACTAGATCAAGGGTGCTCACAAGCTTCCTTTTTTTATTTTTTTATTTATGGAATGGTTACAGGGGATTATTCTATAGACTGTTCACTTTTATTTTTTGAGCTATTCTTCTCTTTCCTCACAGTTTTTTTCTTATGACCCTTCCCATCAAGTGATACTATTGAAGTCTCCTCTACTAGTTTGGTTTTACCTTTTGATTCCTGACTTTTAAAAATCTTATTGACTGTGGAAGAGGGCCCTACTTGTTTACTAGATTTATCGTTTTGGCTCAGTGTTCTAGATGATGATGGACTTACCTTATCTTTCTTTCCCTTTTTCTTTTGAGGTTCCTTATCTTTCTCTGGAGAAAGATAGACTTCATCTATAGGTTTATTTTCTGTGGGAAGGTGTTGAGTGATGAGGATTTTCCAGCTAATCCTTTGCTTCCTGATTTCATGTAAAACTAACATCTTAATAAGACCTTGATGGTAAATTCTAGTCTTCTCAGTTTTGGATAGGGATTTGACACCCCTTACCATCTTGTTCACACTCATCGATACAAAATATGGGAAATCAATTTCAGGGCCTCCTTCAAAGTGTAATAGAAACCTAAGATGATATATGAAGGTTACAACATACCTTCCCTCACAAGTGAGGAATCATTGAAGACTAGCAAGCATTGGATGATATTCTTCCTTGATATAGTTCCTAGGAATCCCCTTTTTCCAATCAGGGTGTTGATGTTCTTCTTTCAAAAATCATTGGCATATTTCCTTGTTGATTCCTACTCCTTTGAAATACTTGGCTCCTCTATTAGGTAATCTCGTCACTTCCATTAAGGTTGCTTCATTTATTGTTAGTTGCAGATTGTTTATGTGTGCAATATCTCCATCGTAACCTTGAATAAATGCGTGAGATACCTTCTCATGACAACCTATGAATTTCTCCAAAAATGGCATCCATCCCACTCTAGCATACTTCTCTCTACATAATTGGAACTCCTCGGTCATTCTATAAATCTAGAAGACTTGTTCATGTCTACTTACAACCATCTTTATAAATTTTGAGAAAAACAATCGGGCTATAAAGCAAGGATTTAGTCAAATGATGAGGGTAAGGATATGGTACTGGAGATCGTAGGGAGGAGTAAGTTCGGAACTGGAGAAAAGTTGGTAACAACAAAACAACTATGGTGATGACATCGCTAATTTGGATGGTGATTCTAAGTAAATATGTCGTAAAGGAAAAATAAGACAAGATGAGGCTCATCTAGATGGCTTCGCCACCCAGATAAGCCATTTAATTTATGCCCATTAGTGCAATGATGGGGATGAAACGTTGGGTGTTGAAGCATCATTTTTATTTGGGATAGGTGATTGGACTTTTGAGTGGTGAATTTGATGTTGAATCATGGCTCGTGACACGAGATACATTCATGATTTCTTAAGGAAGAATCACGTTCATGGCTCATCATTACTAGACATGCTCCATATTCACACTTTTGATGTGATTTTACCTTCAATCATTTTCAAGCACTTATGTGATGAGAGGATTGATTAAGGTTATGCATATGGGTATGAGGAAAGTGATAGTTGCATGGTTTTAATATTAAGGTCATAAGATCTAGTATATGTTTTCATACCTCTTGTAGTTTTATAAGCAAAGGAAAATAAATAATACCATGTTACCTTTGTTTTTACCATTGTATAATCAATACCCATAGCATATGTGACTGCCTTTGTATTTGAAGCTTGCAGATTGTCAGAGTTCATCTTTTTAGGTTGGAGTTTTCTGGAATCTTGGTACCAGAATTTCCTGTACTTCATGAGACTTCTTTATTCTGTGCTTGTCTTCTTTTGTGTTTGGTTATATAGTGTTATAGGGTGAACCTGTTGATTTATGAGGATGAGGTGTGAGTATGAAAAAGAGTTATGAAAAGAGATCTTTGACCCTCCCCCATGTCGAGGATGTTGCATATCCTTATGCAAGAAGATCTAACATCCTGTATCATAATGAAAAAAATGATAAGAGAAAAAGAAACCAAATCAAATTCCAAAAGTACATTTATCACATAGCATATGATCACATGCCTAACAATTTTGAAATTACCTTTATTTTAATGACTTATTGACAAGGGTAGCATTCATCAGTGAAGAAAGGGAGGTGTTTATATTTTTTCCAGAAGAACAGATCCAACCTAACTTGCTTCATAGATTTACTATCATTAGATGTTATAGATAAATTTCACAGTATAAGTAGATTATACTCCCTAGTTAGGGCTCCACTCTTAAGAAATTTCCTTCTTAGGTAATGTAGGCTTTAGATCTCAGACCGGTAAAGTTGAATTAGGGTAATTCTCAAATGGACATTTTTTTGTAGTAATTGTCTTGTTTATTAATCTGGAGTTTGTATCTCATAAATGTCAACATTGACCTTTGCTTGTAGAGTTCAATTTTTTAGATGACAAAAGTGAATTTTTCATTTAGACAAGTATAAATGAGACATTTCTCAACCAGAAACCACTGCCAGCAAGCCTGTTCAGTACTCCAATGGGGTAGATGTGATAATTAGTGAGAGACATCCCTTCCCCAGGCAGAATGCCCCATTTCCAACGGGCCTTTTCAGTACCCCGATGGGTTTGCCTAGTCATACCACAGACCGGTACCCACTACTAGCAGACCTGTTCAGTATCCCGATGGGTTAGTCTCTTAAACCCTTTTTCCATCAGAGGCTTCTTGTCCATAGTCACCTATTTCAATTTTTATTAAATAGTGCTTTTGCATGGTGATAGGGGAGGCTCGTCTGAAAACCTTTTTACAGGCTAGAATGGTATTGTGTTGGAAGGTATATTCTCTTATTTGGATGTCTTTAAAGATTTGTTTGAAGGAAAAATAAACTTATGTATTGCACATTATATCCATATGTATAATTTTGTCTGAGTTTGTCCATAAGAGAATGACCTAAAGTTACCTTAGGGTACTGATACATCCTCTTCCATAAAAGTTTTCCTAGTGTTCCCATGATAGAGAGTGTTCATATACTCGTATGTTACTCTTTCGAAAAGATAATCCAATGAATACTATTGAAGTCTAGTTAGGGTGAGATAGTTACTTGTAGGATAATAAAGTTTTTATCCCTTTAATCATGCTGAAATATTGGATAAAGACAAACTCTACACTTTAAAGAAGATTAAGCATGGTTCTTTTAACAATCATAGGTAAAGATTATGTTTTCTTTGTCAAGCAACAGAACCAAAAGAAATTAAAATACTTCCTTTTAGCTAGCAACAGAACCAAAAGAAATTAAAAATTATTCCTTTTAGCTAGCAACAGAACCAAAAGAAATTAAAAATTATTCCCTTTTAGCAACAGAACCAAAAGAAATTAAAGATACTTCCCTTTATTCATTAACATAACCAAAATAAATTATTTCTTCATAAGGGATGCCATTTGATGTTGCATTCGGCTTCTTGGTTCCAGCTTAAATGGTTTTTGCATGGCTTCATACTTCATATTAATTGACATAAGCTTTCAAAATATGCATAGCATTCCTTGTCAATTAGGTGATGTGTCCTGATAGTACCATATAAGGACAAATTTCTAGTACCAGACCAGCACAGGATTGTTGGTACTAGACCATAACAAGATTTCTAGTACCAGAGCAGAACAAAGTATTGTTGATGCCTACAAAGTGATGTTTAGAAAGTTCTTGAAGGCTCAAATAAATTATAGAAATCTACTTACAAAGATAAAATGTGAAAGTAAAACGAAACGAGGTAAGAATCCCTTGTTACCTTCAACTTATTAACAAAACAAAATCCACACCTATGTACAAAATTTTTAAAAAATAAACCAATCAATCAATGTGGATCAGTAGGAAGGTATTCTTCCTTACTNATATATGAAGGTTACAACATACCTTCCCTCACAAGTGAGGAATCATTGAAGACTAGCAAGCATTGGATGATATTCTTCCTTGATATAGTTCCTAGGAATCCCCTTTTTCCAATCAGGGTGTTGATGTTCTTCTTTCAAAAATCATTGGCATATTTCCTTGTTGATTCCTACTCCTTTGAAATACTTGGCTCCTCTGTTAGGTAATCTTGTCGCTTCCATTAAGGTTGCTTCATTTATTGTTAGTTGCAGATTGCCTATGTGTGCAATATCTCCATCGTAACCTTGAATAAATGCGTGAGATACCTTCTCATGACAGCCTATGAATTTCTCCAAAAATGGCATCCATCCCACTCTAGCATACTTCTCTCTACATAGTTGAAACTCCTCGGTCATTCTATAAATCTAGAAGACTTGTTCATGTCTACTTACAGCCATCTTTATAAATTTTGAGAAAAACAATCGGGCTATAAAGCAAGGATTTAGTCAAATGATGAGGGTAAGGATTTGGTACTGGAGATCGTAGGGAGGAGTAAGTTCGGAACTGGAGAAAAGTTGGTAACAACAAAACAACTATGGTGATGAAATCGCTAATTTGGATGGTGATTCTAAGTAAATATGTCGTAAAGGAAAAATAAGACAAGATGAGGCTCATCTAGATGGCTTCGCCACCTAGATAAGCCATTTAATTTATGCCCATTAGTGCAATGATGGGGATGAAACGTTGGGTGTTGAAGCATCATTGTTATTTGGGATAGGTGATTGGACTTTTGAGTGGTGAATTTGATGTTGAATCATGGCTCGTGACACGAGATACATTCATGATTGCTTAAGGAAGAAGCACATTCATGGCTCATCATTACTAGACATGCTCCATATTCACACTTTTGATGTGATTTTACCTTCAATAATTTTCAAGCACTTATGTGATGAGAGGATTGATTAAGGTTAGGCATATGGGTATGAGGGAAGTGATAGTTAGGTGCATGGTTTTAATATTAAGGTCATAAGATCTAGTATACGTTTTCATACCTCTTGTAGTTTTATAAGCAAAGGAAAATAAATAATACCATGTTACCTTTGTTTTTACCATTGTATAATCAATACCCATAGCATATGTGACTGCCTTTGTATTTGACGCTTGCAGATTGTCAGAGTTCATCTTTTTAGGTTGGAGTTTTCTGGAATCTTGGTACCAGAATTTCCTGTACTTCATGAGACTTATTTATTCTGTGCTTGTCTTCTTTTGTGTTTGGTTCTATAGTGTTATAGGGTGAACCTGTTGATTTATGAGGATGAGGTGTGAGTATGAAAAAGAGTTATGAAAAGAGCTCTTTGACCCTCCCCCATGCCGACGATGTTGCATATCCTTATGGAAGAAGATCTAACATCCTGTATCATAATGAAAAAAATGATAAGAGAAAAAGAAACCAAATCAAATTCCAAAAGTACATTTATCACCTAGCATATGATCACATGCCTAACAATTTTGAAATTACCTTTATTTTAATGACTTATTGACAAGGGTAGCATTCATCAGTGAAGAAAGGGAGGTGTTTATATTTTTTCCAGAAGAATAGATCCAACCTAACTTGCTTCATAGATTTACTATCATTAGATGTTATAGATAAATTTCACAGTATAAGTAGATTGTACTCCCTAGTTAGGGATCCACTCTTAAGAAATTTCCTTCTTAGGTAATGTAGGCTTTAGATCTCAGATCGGTAAAGTTGAATTAGGGTAATTCTCAAATGGACATTTTCTTGTAGTAATTGTCTTGTTTATTAATCTGGAGTTTGTATCTCATAAATGTCAACATTGACCTTTGCTTGTAGAGTTCAATTTTTTAGATGACAAAAGTGAATTTTTCAATTAGACAAGTATAAATGAGACATTTCTCAACCAGAAACCAGTGCCAACAAGCCTGTTCAGTACTCCAATGGGGTAGATGTGATAATTAGTGAGAGACGTCCCTTCCCCAGGAAGAATGCCCCATTGCCAACGGGCCTTTTCAGTACCCCGATGGGTTTGCCTAGTCATACCATAGACTGGTACCCACTACCAGCAGACCTGTTCAGTATCCCGATGGGTTAGTCTCTTAAACCCTTTTTCCATCAGAGGCTTCTTGTCCATAGTCACCTATTTCAATTTTTATTAAATAGTACTTTTGCATGGTGATAGGGGAGGCTCGTCTGAAAACCTTTTTACAGGCTAGAATGGTATTGTGTTGGAAGGTATATTNGTTGGCATTCATCACAATTGGATACATAGGTTTTAGCATCTTTGAAAATATGAGGCCAATAATAACTAGATTGAAGAACTTTATAAGAGGTCCTCTTGTCTTCGAAGTGTCCTCCACAAGGACCATCATGGCAGGCTTGCAAAATATCATGAATTTCATCTTCCCTTAGACATCTCCTGATTACCAAATCTGGTCTTGTTTTGTAGAGACAATCATTGTGCCACATGTAGTTTTCACTTAGTTGAATTACTTTATGTTTTTCTATAGGAGAAAATTTCAATGGCATCTTCCCTGTCACAACATAGTTAGCTACATCTGCATAGCAAGGAGTTAATGTAGAAATAGAAAACAAATTTTCATCAGGAAGGTTATCTTCTACTGATTCGTTATCTTCTAGATGAATCATTCTAGATAAGAAATCAGCCACAAGATTATCCTTACCAGGTCTATCAATAATGTTGATATTGAACTCTTGTAATAATAATAGTCATGTTGTAACTCTAGGATTTGTTATAGGTTTGTTCATTAAGAATTTTATGGCTCAATGATCAGTGTGTACAAAAGCTTGATATCCTATAATATAGTGTCTAAATTTATTGATAGCATGGACCACAACTAGCAATTCTTTTTCTATGATCATATAATTAACTTCAGCTGGAGACAGAATTTTACTGACAAAGAAAATAGCATAAGGCATTTGATTTTCCCTTTGTCCAAGAACTACCCCAAGGGTTGTGTCTGAGGCATCGATACAGATATGAAAAGGAAGGGACCAATTTGGTCCTCTTAATATAGTGGTAGTTGACAATTTCTATTTTAGAATCTCAAAAGATATTTGGCATTCATCATCCCACTTAAATTCAGCTTCTTTAGATAATAACTTGAATAAAGGGGTAGCTAGGCTTGTAAAATTCAGAATGAATATTCTATAGTAGCCAGCATGCCCTAAAAAGCTACAGAACTCCTTTTGTGAGGAAGGTATTCTGATTTGTGTGATAATATGAATTTTTGTTGGATCAAATTTCATTCCAGAACCAGAGATGTGATGTCCCAAAACAATACCTTTGGTGAGAATCATCTTTGAATTTTCATTACTTAGGGAAAGATTAGTTTCCTTACACCTGATCAAGACTTTTTCTAGACTGGTCAAATCTTCCTGGAAGTATTTTCCATGGACTATAAAGTCATCCATGTAGACTGCCATGCAATCATTGGTCAAGTCAGAGCAAATGGTTAGGACGACCCTTTGAAAAGTGGATGGGGCATTGAAATGTCCAAAAGGAAGAACCCTATAAGCATAGGTTCCCCATGGGTAGGTGAAAGTGGTATTCTCCTAGTCTTCGGGTGCTATTTGTATTTGGTTATAACCATTAAACCCATCTAGGAACAAAAAATACTTCTTTCTGGACAAGGTATCCAACACCTGATCAATAAATGGTAAGGGAAAATAATCCCTATGGGTGGCTTTGTTCAACTCCCTAAAGTCTACACATATTATCCACTTACCATTTTTCTTGGGAACTATGACAAGTGGAGACACCCATTGACTATCTAAAGAGGGGTATATGAGATTGGCTTCAAGGAGGTTTTGCAATTCCTCTTTTACAATATCTTTAAGGGCTAGATTCATCCTTCGCTGAGGCTGTCTAACTAGTTTGATTTGGTCATTAGTGTAGATATGATGTGTGCATCAATCAGGGTGAATGCCTTTCATTTCTATATAATCCCATGCAAAGGCATCAAATTGTATTTGGAGAATTTCAATTACTCTTGTCTTTTGTTTTGGTTCCAAACTAGAGTTGATATAGANGTTGGCATTCATCACAATTGGATACATAGGTTTTAGCATCTTTGAAAATATGAGGCCAATAATAACTAGATTGAAGAACTTTATAAGAGGTCCTCTTGTCTTCGAAGTGTCCTCCACAAGGACCATCATGGCAGGCTTGCAAAATATCATGAATTTCATCTTCCCTTAGACATCTCCTGATTACCAAATCTGGTCTTGTTTTGTAGAGACAATCATTGTGCCACATGTAGTTTTCACTTAGTTGAATTACTTTATGTTTTTCTATAGGAGAAAATTTCAATGGCATCTTCCCTGTCACAACATAGTTAGCTACATCTGCATAGCAAGGAGTTAATGTAGAAATAGAAAACAAATTTTCATCAGGAAGGTTATCTTCTACTGATTCGTTATCTTCTAGATGAATCATTCTAGATAAGAAATCAGCCACAAGATTATCCTTACCAGGTCTATCAATAATGTTGATATTGAACTCTTGTAATAATAATAGTCATGTTGTAACTCTAGGATTTGTTATAGGTTTGTTCATTAAGAATTTTATGGCTCAATGATCAGTGTGTACAAAAGCTTGATATCCTATAATATAGTGTCTAAATTTATTGATAGCATGGACCACAACTAGCAATTCTTTTTCTATGATCATATAATTAACTTCAGCTGGAGACAGAATTTTACTGACAAAGAAAATAGCATAAGGCATTTGATTTTCCCTTTGTCCAAGAACTACCCCAAGGGTTGTGTCTGAGGCATCGATACAGATATGAAAAGGAAGGGACCAATTTGGTCCTCTTAATATAGTGGTAGTTGACAATTTCTATTTTAGAATCTCAAAAGATATTTGGCATTCATCATCCCACTTAAATTCAACTTCTTTAGATAATAACTTGAATAAAGGGGTAGCTAGGCTTGTAAAATTCACAATGAATATTCTATAGTAGCCAGCATGCCCTAAAAAGCTACAAAACTCCTTTTGTGAGGAAGGTATTCTGATTTGTGTGATAATATGAATGTTTGTTGAATCAAATTTCATTCCAGAACCAGAGATGTGATGTCCCAAAACAATACCTTTGGTGAGCATCATCTTTGAATTTTCATTACTTAGGGAAAGATTAGTTTCCTTACACCTAATCAAGACTTTTTCTAGACTGGTCAAATCTTCCTGGAAGTCTTTTCCATGGACTGTAAAGTCATCCATGTAGACTACCATGCAATCATTGGTCAAGTCAGAGAAAATGGTTAGGACGACCCTTTGAAAAGTGGATGGGGCATTGCAATGTCCAAAAGGAAGAACCCTATAAGCATAGGTTCCCCATGGGTAGGTGAAAGTGGTATTCTCCTAGTCTTCGGGTGCTATTTGTATTTTGTTATAACCATTAAACCCATCTAGGAACGAAAAATACTTCTTTCTGGACAAGGTATCCAACACCTGATCAATAAATGGTAAGGGAAAATAATCCCTATGGGTGGCTTTGTTCAACTCCCTAAAGTCTACACATATTATCCACTTACCATTTTTCTTGGGAACTATGACAAGTGGAGACACCCATTGACTATCTGAAAAGGGGTATATGAGATTGGCTTCAAGGAGTTTTTGCAATTCCTCTTTTACAATATCTTTAAGGGCTAGATTCATCCTTCGATGAGGCTGTCTAACTAGTTTGATTTGGTCATTAGTGTAGATATGATGTGTGCATGTGTCAGGGTGAATGCCTTTCATTTCTATATAATCCCATGCAAAGGCATCAAATTGTATTTGGAGAATTTCAATTACTCTTGTCTTTTGTTTTGGTTCCAAACTAGAGTTGATATAGAAAGGTTTTCCTGGGCTAATCTTAATAAGTTCAGTACTTTCTTCCTTCTCTGAGGGAACTGGTGATAAAGTATATAATTGAGTGATATCAGGGTGCCAAGTTTTCTGAAATTTAGAATTGAAAATGTGTGCAACTCTGCAAAAAACCTTGGATATTCAATACAATTTGTATCAGCCAAAAAGTAAACTTAAGACTTGTTCATATGATTTTTCTTGCATTCCTTTTACTTGTTCAAGTGTTAACAGGGGTCTAATGCAATCTTCTTCTCCATAAGGGTTTTTTAACCAGATAGGTATCTCCTATGCCGGTTGGGAAGGAGGAAAGAGGACAAGCTTTTGGCTATGTGTGCCATTGGATATAGTCATCTCACCAGACCAAAAACTGATAAAGGAATCTATTGTGGCTAACCAAGGGTGGCCAAGAACCACAAGGTGTCCTAGTTTGGAGGATGATTTAGAGTAGATGACTAGAAAGTCTACTGGATATTCCCAAGAAGCTAGAGTGACTGTGACATCATCTAGACTTCCTGCAGGGATAATGATTGACTTATCTTCCAACTCTATCATGTTTTTGGTTGGTATTAACTAGTTGATTTGGAGCTTTTTCATAGTGTCAAAAAGCATTACATTAATTGTTGCACCCAATCAATGAGTGTGTTTGGTAAAGAAATACCATTAATTTCAAAAGTGACTACTGGGTTCCTAGGGTCATTATATTTGTATGGCATTTCATATATAGATTCAGATAATTGCCCCACCACCTAAACAAGGAGAGGTTCCTTCTTCTTCCTTCCTAGTTTCTTAAGGAAAAGATCCCTTATGATTTTGGCATATATGGGGATATCCTTAATGTCTTGCAGAAAAGGTATTTTTATACATACATTTTGTAATTCATCCTTTATATCTTTGTGCAAGGGTGGGTCAAGTTTCTTCACTAATAGTCTTTCGGGGTAGGGTGGAAGATTAACTTGTTGAGGTACTCGTATAGATTGAGAAGTGATTGGAATAGGAGGGGAAGTATCTTCTTATACAAGGGTGGTTTGAGTGTTTTCTTCCTCATAATGATTATCATTTTCTTCTTGAATTATTACTCCAGGATTTGATTGATTTACAGTTTTCCCTGATCGTAGTTGAATTTCATAGGTGGGAAAGGTTTCAACTTTTGAATTATGCATAGGGTGGGTGGGTCGAGTATTGGGGTTAAGGATTGGATGGGTAGGGATTGTTGTTGGTCATGGAGGGTTGTGGACATCTTGGTTTTGTGGTTGTTGATTGGAATTTATAGGTACTTGCTGCTGCTGGTTAGGGTTCAAGGGGGTTGTAAATTGTTGTTGTATAGGAGGTGGGAGTAAATATTTCATCTATGGTGGGTTAAATCTAGGTATTAATTGGGAAATGTTTGCAGGATACTATGGATATGTAGGGTAAGAGGTATTCCCATACACAGGCCCTCTCCAACCTTGTTGCCAATGTTGAGTTTGAGCTTGATGAGGTGTCCATTATGGATAGGTCATTAGGGGAGGACCCCATTTTTGTTGTTGATACTGTGCATTAGGGTCATAAAATGAATTGGGGTTTTGTGCTCTCCAAGGTCTTCTGAAAGGGTATGATTGTTCTTGTGAGAATCCTCCTCCCCTATAAATGTCTTGTAGTTCAAGAAACGTTTGGCACATAGACGTGGGGTGCTCTAGTGTACACAGGCCACAAATTTGTATGACATTTAATGGAAATTCTTTCTCACCATGCTTCTTTCGGCATCTAGGATAGAAGATTTCTAAAACAATCTCTTCTTCTTGTTTCTTTTTCAGTTTTAGGGTATCTAACTGGTTACTGATTGTGCTCAAGATGTTTGTTTTAAAGTTCTCTAATAAGTTTCCTAACTCAATTCTAGTGACAGTTCCTCATCTTTGTCTTGTATTTCCGCTAAAAGAATCTCTTGGTGCTTTGCCTATTTTAGCTTGTTCTCTTAAGTATATTCTATAGTAATCTGCAATCTCTGCAAAAGGATTTTGGTGCACATCTCCTGAACTTAAAAAATTTAAAACTTCTATGCAGTCATCTCTAATACCCTTCAAAAATATGGTTCTTACTACAGCTAGGTTTGTGGTGAATAATTTTGATTTCTGGTAGTTGTATAAGAACCTTTCTAAGTAGTCTTCATGGGTTTCATCTTTTGTTTGTTGCATTTTAAAAATGTCATTTTTAGCATTATCCTTACAATAGTCTTGGTATTTTCGTAAAAATGTGTCTTTCATCTAATCCCAAGAGAGGATTGTATTTTCTCCTAATCTCATGAACCATCTTAAGGTTGAATCCTTCATTGTAGTAGGAACGAGATTAAGTTTTTGGGCATCGTCTGAGTAGTTATAGATTCTACAGAATATGTCAAACTTGAATAATAATAAGTTTGGATCTTCAGTTGACATACTTCTAAAAGTGGGTAACAATGATAGTGGGATGTTTTTCATGCTGATCTTTCAGGAAATATCCAAGATTGGAAACCCAAAGGTCTTAGTCTCAGTGGTTGCATTTCCTTATTCTTCTACCATTCCACTGATAGATGGTTCAGAAACTGGATTTTGTGTGTCTCCTGAACATTCAGCAGATTCATGTTCTACCCACCCCAATGTTGATTCTTCCATTTTAGGTTCTTCTTCTGGAGCCTCGATGGCTCCCCTTGAAATTTCTCCTAGTGGAATGTTTCCTGCACCAGTGTCAGTTGGATTAGTCGGTGGGGGTGTTTTTGAATCTTTAGAGATTACAAATATACCCTTATTATCTCTATATCTATGCATAAAATGGAAATTTGATTCTTAAGTGAATTGAAATCCTAATTTTATCTAGAATGTAAGAAGGAAACCTGGCTTCGGAGAACCCCACTCTATTGTCCGCGTGTCTCTTCACTCACATCTTAAATGTTTTATCCTCCTCCCTCAAGCATCCTTTAAAATCATTCAAAATCTATGCAAACAATCTAAGTTAAAAATCACTTCCCATCGTTTGCAACTCCCTGGCAACGACGCCAAAATGTTGTGCTACTTCTATGTGTAATATAATGAACTCATTAATTATCAATCTAGGATTCATAATCAATAGAGTTATAAGACACCAGTAAGGAAGTTAATTCTAATGTCATGAGTATAGAACTATTCTAGATTATGCATGTTGGAAGAAAAACAAACTAGCAAATCAAAACAAACTTTGGTTGTCTTTCATAGAGAGGCTATCTACTACATTATGGCACATGGAAGTATGAGATGGAGTTCTTTTGATATATCAACTCTGTTATTTGACCTAGAAAACTAACTATGCAATCACACTTCTGAAAGGGAAATCATACATCAATCATCAAGACATAGCATGGGTAGTTTAATAGTCAATATATTGAGTATGTTGTGGTTCACAATGTGTTGTTGTGAATTTCACTAGTTCTCCTTCAAATATGTNGTAGTTGAATTTCATAGGTGGGAAAGGTTTGAACTTTTGAATTCTGCACAGGGTGGGTGGGTCGAGTATTGGGGTTAAGGATTGGATGGGTAGGGATTGTTGTTGGTCATGGAGGGTTGTGGGCATCTTGGTTTTGTGGTTGTTGATTGGAATTTATAGGTACTTTCTGCTGCTGGTTAGGGTTCAAGGGGGTTGTAAATTGTTGTTGTATAGGAGGTGGGAGTAAATATTTCATCTGTGGTGGGTTAAATCTAGGTATTAATTGGGAAATGTTTGCAGGATACTATGGATATGTAGGGTAAGAGGTATTCCCATACACAGGCCCTCTCCAACCTTGTTGCCAAGGTTGAGTTTGAGCTTGCTGAGGTGTCCATTATGGATAGGTCATTGGGGGAGGACCCCATTTTTGTTGTTGATACTGTGCATTAGGGTCATAAAATGAATTGGGGTTTTGTGCTCTCCAAGGTCTTCTAAAAGGGTATGATTGTTCTTGTGAGAATCCTCCTCCCCTATAAATGGCTTGTAGTTGAAGAAAATTTTGGCACATAGATGTGGGGTGCTCTAGTGTACACAGGCCACAAATTTGTATGACATTTAATGGAAATTCTTTCTCACCATGCTTCTTTCGGCATCTAGGATAGAAGATTGCTAAAACAATCTCTTCTTCTTGTTTCTTTTTCAGTTTTAGGGTATCTAACTGGTTACTGATTGTGCTCAAGATGTTTGTTTTAAAGTTCTCTAATAAGTTTCCTAACTCAATTCTAGTGACAGTTCCTCAGCTTTGTCTTGTATTTCTGCTAAAAGAATCTCTTGGTGCTTTTCCTATTTTAGCTTGTTCTCTTAAGTATATTCTATAGTAATCTGCAATCTTTGCAAAAGGATTTTGGTGCACATCTCCTGAACTTAAAAAATTTAAAACTTCTATGCAGTCATCTCTAATACCCTTCAAAAATATGGTTCTTACTACAACTAGGTCTGTGGTGAATAATTTTGATTTCTGGTAGTTGTATAAGAACCTTTCTAAGTAGTCTTCATGGGTTTCATCTTTTGTTTGTTGCATTTTAAAAATGTCATTTTTATCATTATCCTTACAATAGTCTTGGTATTTTTGTAAAAATGTGTCTTTCATCTAATCCCAAGAAAGGATTGTATTTTCTCCTAAGCTCATGAACCATCTTAAGGTTGAATCCTCCATTGTAGTAGGAAAGAGATTAAGTTTTTGGGCATCGTTTGAGTAGTTATAGCTTCTACAAAATATGTCAAACTTGAATAATAATAAGTTTGGATCTTCAGTTGACATACCTCTAAAAGTGGGTAACAATGATAGTGGGATGTTTTTCATGCTGATGTTTCAGGAAATATCCAAAATTGGAAACCCAAAGGTCTTAGTCTCAGTGGTTGCATTTCCTTATTCTTCTACCATTCCACTGATAGATGGTTCAGAAACTGGATTTTGTGTGTCTCCTGAACGTTCAACAGATTCATGTTCTACCCACCCCAATGTTGATTCTTCCATTTTAGGTTCTTCTTCTGGAGCCTCGATGGCTCCCCTTGAAATTTCTCCTAGTGGAATGTTTCCTGCACCAGTGTCAGTTGGATTAGTCGGTGGGGGTGTTTTTGAATCTTTAGAGATTACAAATATACCCTTATTATCTCTATATCTATGCATAAAATGGAAATTTGATTCTTAAGTGAATTGAAATCCTAATTTTATCTAGAATGTAAGAAGGAAACCTGGCTTCGGAGAACCCCACTCTATTGTCCGCGTGTCTCTTCACTCACATCTTAAATGTTTTATCCTCCTCCCTCAAGCATCCTTTAAAATCATTCAAAATCTATGCAAACAATCTAAGTTAAAAATCACTTCCCATCGTTTGCAACTCCCTGGCAACGACGCCAAAATGTTGTGCTACTTCTATGTGTAATATAATGAACTCATTAATTATCAATCTAGGATTCATAATCAATAGAGTTATAAGACACCAGTAAGGAAGTTAATTCTAATGTCATGAGTATAGAACTATTCTAGATTATGCATGTTGGAAGAAAAACAAACTAGCAAATCAAAACAAACTTTGGTTGTCTTTCATAGAGAGGCTATCTACTACATTATGGCACATGGAAGTATGAGATGGAGTTCTTTTGATATATCAACTCTGTTATTTGACCTAGAAAACTAACTATGCAATCACACTTCTGAAAGGGAAATCATACATCAATCATCAAGACATAGCATGGGTAGTTTAATAGTCAATATATTGAGTATGTTGTGGTTCACAATGTGTTGTTGTGAATTTCACTAGTTCTCCTTCAAATATGTTTGACTACCACTACCAACATTTATGTCCATGAAACAAAATCAAATTCATAAAAATAGAAACTGAGAATATGAAAAAAAAAAAAAGATCTGTAAGCAATCGAAACCTAAAATGAACTATACTGCTATCATCTGAAAAGATCAAAGCTTCAGCTAGTCTAACATTTATACTATTGAAATCAACTACTAACACTAATCTATAAGGATGTTGACCTTTATTGGGCAGTGGGCCCTTGCTGCTTCAACAGGTGAACAACTGGAGTCTACAATAAGCTCTCTTTCAATCCACACATTCCTCTTACTCAAATTTCAAAACATAGAATTAAACTATGCTAACAACTCAACTCACATTCATTCATAAATGATCAAGACCTAGAAATAATTGACATCCTTCTATTAAACTTCAACTCGAAATCTATTCTGCAATATGTAAAATTGCTTCACATACTATGTTATGCTAACTCTCTACTACCTCCACCATCTTCGTCATGACTATTTAAACAGTCAGTCTTAGTCATGAAACACAAGGAGGTGAAATATTTAGCAAATCGGTCAATTGTCAAATTTATATATTCGGTTAAATATTTTAATCTTCATCCTCATGAAACGAAGTGTATGAGGATGAAGCAATGAAAAAACAATATTATCATAACCTTGCTAGAGATTTAATGATTCATCAAACATCCAATAATTATCTTTGGTACGATCTGGAGCTAAACTTGGTATATTTTTCTTCCTATATTGGTATCAGATCGTGATAGGTGAGATTCGGTAAATGGTACCGGATCCGAACAATATGCAATTGGTTGGTACCAGAATAGAATAGTTTGCGGCCATTGGTACCGGATCATGATAGTGAATGGTTCGGTACCAGATCTGAATAGAAGGTGCACTTGGTATCAGATTCAGACAGTGGCAATCTGGCACATAAGTACCGGATAGCTGAGATGGTATAGAAAGGATGGGCTCATCTAGAGGTCAAAGGTTGCATGTGGCAAATTAAAACATTAGTACATGAAACATTTAGTCTCCTAGCTCAATAAACCACAAAAATGCATGAATTAATTATACTTTACCTGATGACCTCATCAATGGCTAATGGTAGTGTTCTTTGTCATTTATCCAAGCTTAGGTAAGCCAAAAAGGTATAGATGAGGAGTATAATAGGGTAGAGGGTGTTAAGCCCTAATATTGGCTCATTACCCCTTAATTGGGGCATATTATATTAGTAATGTTATTTTATTTATGTCGGCTTTACGTAATTAGTTGTAATTTATATTAGTAATGTTATTTTATTTATGTCGACTTTAGGCCATTAGTTGTAATTATACCTTTTAGTCTCCTATATATACCAAGGAGACATTTTCATTTTGAATCATCTTGTACTTGAAC
>JZKD02S0920557.1:100401-113491 GCA_000966675.3 Picea glauca | reverse complement strand
TTGTAGGATCTCTGTGTGTGTTGTACTCTGTGGGTGTTGTAATAGTGCTGAGTGAACAAAGTGTGAGAAGGCTTAGTGCTTGGATCTACCTGGGGAAAGAGGATCTAGCAAGCTGCATAGATCTCTTGTTCTGTGTAGGGTAAGGGTCATTGAATCTCCGTGATGTGACTTCTTGACCAAGATAATATAAAGAAGACTTTGTGGACATAGCCCCACGGTGGGGGTGAACCACGGTAACTCGATGCATTGTGCTGATGTGTTTGTCTCTCTCTTGCTAAGTGCTCTGATATGTTTATATAGGCTTATTGATTCTTTGTGCTTATGGGATATGAATTCATGCTAGATGTGATACATAAGACACTAAGTTCTTAATCTATTGAGTATAACCTATTTATCATTGGTAAGTGTCAGATCTAAGTAGTTATTGCGGTACTCTGTGCTTTCGGTGAAGTGTATTAATGAATGTATGTTAGGAAATAATTGATGCTAAGTGTGTTGTAAGAAAGATAATCATAGATCTATGTCCTAGCTAAGGTTGCAGACACCTGGGTCCTGCAACCACCCCTGCCTCTACCTCGGGTGAGACTTCATTTGCTTCACAGGTGTTGCCGAAAGGGATGGTAGTTAGGGCTTTGTTGGTGCGCTCTTGAGAATTGAACTCTGGGTCTGCCCCTATGCCAACATATCTATAAATGATTCCTCTTTCTCATGCTCAATATTTTCCTTCTTTACATATTTCCTTTGAAGAGGCTTAGGTGATCTTCTAGATATTCTAGAGACCAATGAATACTCAAATGATGTGATTTCCAAGGCTCATTCCACAAACAACAAACCCATCCCTCACTTACGTCCCTTCAAAACTCTGGGAATCTAGAAGGTTACATAGGGTGTCGTAGGTTTAACTATAGTTGACCAGTACCTAGTATCATATTCTCCATGTATGACAAGGGACACCCTTCAAAAGTGGTTTGAATCCTGAGCTAGAGTTATGTATTGGATTTCATCTTCTATTGTTTTTCATTTTGACCCTCTAGGGTTGAAATTAAGGCTATAAAACTTCCAATTGTTCTTTTGGGGTTCAAGAAGTGGAATATTTGGATCATATTGTATCTCACGAAGGTATAAAAATGGACCCTAACAAAATTAAATCTATGAGATAATGTCCAATTCCCAAAGCCTTGAAGAAACTTAGAAAATTATTAGGATTGACAAGCTATTACTACAAGTTTTTCAAGAACTATGGTAAAATAATAGCACCTCTAACAACATTATTAAAGAAGGAACCGTTTTATTGGAATCAAGAAGAAACTAAAGAGTTTGAGAAACTTAAGGAGGCTATGTGCACAACTCCTACATTGGCCAAACCTAACTTCGCAAAAACATTTTTTTGGAGTGTGATGCCTTAGGCCACAACATTTGTTCATTTTTAATGCAAGAAGAAATTTTATTTTCCTTTGAAAGAAACAAAATTAAAGGAAAAAACTTACTCAAACCAATTTATGAAAAACAAATGTTTTCCATAATACACAAAGTTAAGTAATGACACCCTTACCTAATAAGAAGACACTTCAAGCTAAAACAATATCATGATAGTTTGAATTAGTTATTGGAGCAATGAATATATTCAAACGAGAAGAGATAATGGGTTATAAATATGATAGGTTATGGCTTTGAAATTATCTACAAAAAGGAAAACACAATATTTTTGAATATGCACTTTCATGGAAATAAAAAAGAAAGAGAGGGTTCACTATGTTCTATTTCTCTATTCCACAATATGATTAGGTGGAAGAAGAAATGACATAATGGAAGTAATATCAAGAGGGGTGCAAGATCATTCAACAACTACAATAGGGCCATAATGTGTTAGATCTATTTATATGGAATAATTATTTTCTATGGTATCAATATCACCTGTATATAGAGCACTAACACTTTGTCTTCCTTCACCTGCTGCATGCATATGAAGTTCATCTTCTGATACCACTTGATGGTATTTAACTATCTACTTTATCTCCTCACCTTTTCCTATGATTTGAAGACAAATTTTGTGCTTTGATACCACATGGTGCAGACCCTCTACCTCTACCTTGGTAGGGTCCGTTGACCTCCCAGTCTAAGGATCGTTCATTCTATCTACGATATGAGGTGGATCTTTGATTCCCTACTGGAATCCCTCGAACAAATCCACATGTCCTTCTATTGAACTCAACCCATGCAGAAAAGAACTAGGCCTGATCTCCCTTCACATGACCACAACCCTGTGGCCACAGGCCTACACAATAGACGTGTCGCGTTTCAGGATGTTGGGGATTTTCATTCCAAAACACTCGACTCCTCCAAGTCCCAAAATGACGAAAATGAATTAACAGTCCTTAGCTCCTCCCTTGAATCCTCCTGATGTGAATCTCAGTTGCGACCTGGGGCTCAACCTTCGAGTGCATCGAGACTTCACGTATTGGGGATTCCTGATGTGACTCACCTTCATTCTCCTGACTCTCGAAATAATGAAACGTCAATGCTTCATATTGACGACCAACAACCTAACTCGATCCAACGCTCAGATTTGATGTCGTGAATTCACATTTCACGAGTTTTCGAAAACTTTTCCTTTGACTTACCTGAGTCATGAGTTAGAAAAATGATGATCGATCGCCATGCATCCCTTCTGATGGATGGTCCTAATGATTTCAGGACCTCACCCTTTGGGAATTTTGGAAGTAGCTTCCTCCATTTCTCTTGATTCCTAATTCTCCAATGTGTGTGGATCTTCACTACTTGTCCTTCTAGATCCAATGGTCCAGGATGATTTCACGAATTTATTCCTCTGCTCCTTACAAATATTCTGATGTTCGATTCCAAGAAAACCCCAGATTTGCTGCCACCTTTCCTCCTAACAATGGACAGTTCTGATCTAGTCGAGACTTTCGAACTTTGACGAGTCCACTCTCCTGCATACACAAGGGTTTAATCCTCGTGCGTCTTCCTTTGGATCCAACAAATGTTGGTCCACATGCCTAGATATGACTGATCAGACCTGATCTCCTCCTGCGCTCTTATCACGTTATTTGGACATGGGTTCTAATGGTCCTTATTTCCCTCTGTATCTTATCTGATGGTTGTTGTGCTCCTCCTCCTAAACTTACGACTTTCTTCCTAGACTTGGAAGATTTTGATGTTTCAAAGACCTCAAACTTTCATTCTTCTGTGAGCCCGATAACTTTGGTCTCACCTACATTCTAGAAACACTATCCTTCCTCAGATTTGGGAATGAAACTCGACCTCAGCTCTCGAACGTACTTGCTCTCTTCATGCAAACTTTCATTGTCTCTCCTGATATTCTTGACTTATAATAGTCCACTCTTCGCAGAATCATTTTTTTGTCTCTCCCGATCTTACGAAATTACTAATTTCTAAGGGATTCATCCCTCTACTTCCTTAGAAGACTTCTGGTGCTCCACCTGGCACACTTTGCACTCGACCTCCTGAGATTTGGAACTTGAAACAAGTTCACTCTATGCGTTATCCTTTCTCTTTGAATACCCTTTAGATGGTTGTCTCTCAACGCTTCATCCATGTGTTGGCATGGTGCATGCCTTGCACAATTCTTCCTCCAGAGTATTCAACAACTGTGTTGTCTTCGCTCCTTGAAAGGATATAAGTGCACTCCCAGTAACTTCTTTCTCAAGAACACCTTGCTGATCCTTCAGAGTGTTCAGTAACTCTCTAAGTGTCTTCTCCTCGACACTTCTCATTTCTTAGAACTCGATACAGTTTTCTTCTCATGCACTCTTTGCACTTGCTCGATGCCCTTCTGGCAGAGCTTCACAGAATCCTCAACAATTCTATTTTCTCTCTGTGCCTTCATTTTTATAGTATTCACCTCCAAAGTATTCAATAACATTGTGGCTTCTCCCTTGAGCTTATGATTCCTATGGTGTGCCCTCCTGACACATCTTTTCCTGAATTCCACAAAACTCATATGTGCACTCTTTGCACTGGCTCAAAGATTCTTNATCCCAAGCATCTTTCCCTCTTACATAACTCCTATGAAAGGTGAAATCAACCGTGACAGTGTACCCCGAGATTATTACTATCCTATGATCACTGCATACCTAACAAAGGGTGTGCACACAGTTCACACTGAGCAAACCAAGATCGCAACATTGAAGTTTTGCGACTTCAACCTGGGTGACCGGGAAGCCTACAATATGCTTTCCCTGCACAAGTATCTGACGATGACAAAGGGGAATAATTCCAAGATCATCCCTCAAGAATGGATGATGAACCTCACGCAGTCCACCTTACTTAATGTAATGAATATTCCACACTTTACCAGGCACTGGGAGGTGAACTCTTGCATAAAATTTCTACTGGTGAGCTACCATGGAGGATATCTCTGGTTGAACCGACGTATAACGATTGATATGGCACTAATCAATCAGATCATCGAGATAAGAATGCAGGGCCCTGACCTGCAAGACTATTGCCTTTGAAATACCATAGATTGTGCTCTTTCACAGAAGATTAAAGAGGCCCATGGAAATGTTGAAAAAGGCGTTCGAGGTTACAAGGTAACCTCTATTGACAGTGGCACAGTGTGCCTCGCCTGTCATATGATCACAAGAAATTTTGTCTGCAAGGAAAGACTGATGCAAGTATCTAGGTTTGTAGTTGATCTCACTGGAAAATGTGTAGAAGGAGTCCAAATGAACTGGTCGAAGTACTTGAAAGATCAACTTGAATTGGATTGTGGAGAAGAGAAATACCAAGGATATGAGTTCCACTTCAGCTGGATTCTCATCCTGATCGCCTTCATAGAATGGGAGATGCTGAAGGATGTCATTTTTCCTGAAACCCTATTGTTTGAACCATTGGCTATGAAGTTCAACACATTATGGTACATGACAGATATGAGCAAGAAATGGCAGTTGAATGCCCTCTTTCATAGATACTACATCCAGTTGAAGACTACGATACAATCCACACCTCGCATTTACTATGAACATAATCCATAGATTCAGACCCTTAATGAATTTCAACGCATACTTCCACTTCACATTCCTAACTCCACGCATTGATGAGCACTAGGAACAACTGTAGTCCTACTATAAACTAACAAAAGAAGACCTTGAAGAGATCACCAAGGAATGGTCGATGAATCTCATCATTGCAGTAGATTTGATGGATATTTTAGAGATCAGTAGCCTAGAAGCTGCGCAGGACACACCTGGTCCCAGTAATATGTAGAAGACAAAGAAGACAAAGAAGACAAAGGAGACGAAGAAAAATCAAGAAGTTCAAGATGTGGATAGTCATTTTGTAAGGATAGCTTCCATCACACCAGATGAAGAAGGTAATGACGAAGACCTAGAAGAAGTTAAAAAACAACCAGAAGATGAAGTCGAAGTTCTAAATAAAAGAAACGGATCACCCTTGAAGTCTTCCATTAAGAAGAAAGCCAAAGCGATCATGACCAAGATGAAGACCACGCTCAATCCAGATGACTTCAGCTTTGTCCTCGTGACTTTGAATGAATCTATAGAAGAGATATTAGAAAAGAAGGAGGCCAAGCAAGAAACGACATACAACAGAATTGAAACCAAGCTCCAAGGAGTACAACGAGCCCTCTATTTTAACCCCTCAGTCTCCACTGTGCTTATGCCATAAGGAACACCCAAAGCAGGAGATGAGTTAGTTCAACTTCCCAAGATTTCCTACTTAGTCAAAGTACGCCTTTGGAAAGTAAAAGAAGTAACAATGCAGGCCACCTAAGCCCTAAAGAATGCACACGAGGAAATCATAGAGCAGTGCCAAGCTGCACAACAAGAGAAGGAGGCCATCCAAGAGAAGTTTGATAAAGAAAGCACAAATATCCAAAAGGAGAAGGAGCAACTTCTCGCGAAGCAAATCAAGATCGAAGAAGCAGTCAATAGAGCATTTATCTTTGTGACTGGATTATAACATAAGGAAAAAGAACCCATAGAACTCTAAGTAATCAAGCTTGCTAAAGTCATTCAACAACTGCAACAAAGAGTAGTAGAACTAGATCTCCAAGCTATACCAATTACTCCACAAGAAGAATGTGACCAACGAGAAGTGAATGCCCAAAGTACAGTAGAAAGGATTAAGGCACTCACTGAAGAATGTAAGCAATTAAGTAGTAGAAGTGCACATATACATGAGATCCTATCCAAGAACTCTGAATTGCATAAATTGGAGTCACAACTCCAGGAGGTGAAGTACCAAGCCAAGATGTTATAGGTATAGCTAAAGGCCCTACCGACCATAGATAAAATGAAGAGGTCCCATGAATAACACGTCGTGTAGCAGAAGATTCATATGTTCCAGAGTAAGGTCATGGAAGTGACACAACAACATCAACCTTTGTAGGATAGGGCATGTCAACTATTCTTAGAGATTGAGAGCCAAGGTACAGACCTGGAACAGGTCCTGAACACAATGGAGAAGCTCTTAGAAGGACCAGTTAGTAACACACTCATTCAAGATTTTGTCGAGCAAGAAGCAGTAGCAAAGAAACAGGTTGAAGCAGCTCGAGAGAAGCTCGAGGCCTTCGAGGAAAAGTTACCCAGAGACGAGTGACTCAGGATGAGTCACGGGTGAGTTTTGGGGGCATGTTGGCCCTCAACCAAGTTTTGAGGAATACTTGGTCATAGTTGACCATTTGGTACTTCGATTTCCTATCGAAGATAGAGTGCATAGAGAAATAGAGATCGTAGGATCTTGCCACCTTTTGTGGAACCTTTTTGGGTTTTTCTGGGAATATTGTAATGGGAAAGGGATGTAGACCATTGTTTAGGGATTTTTCTATGTATAAGTAGAGGTCTAGGTAATGTAAGAATAGGCCTTATCTAGTCAATGCCTTAGTGCATAAGTTGGATCTATGTGATCAGAGATCTGTGTGATTGTAGGATCTCTGTGTGTGTTGTACTCTGTGGGTGTTGTAATAGTGCTGAGTGAACAAAGTGTGAGAAGGCTTAGTGCTTGGATCTACCTGGGGAAAGAGGATCTAGCAAGCTGTGCAAATCTCTTGTTCTGTGCAGGGTAAGGGTCATTGAATCTCCGTGATGTGACTTCTTGACCAAGATAATATAAAGAAGACTTTGTGGACATAGCCCCACGGTGGGGGTGAACCACGGTAACTCGATGCATTGTGATGATGTGTTTGTCTCTCTCTTGCTAAGTTCTCTGATATGTTTAGATAGGCTAATTGATGCTTTGTGCTTATGGGATATAAATGCATGCTAGATGTGATACATAAGACGCTAAGTTCTTAATCTATTGAGTATAACCTATTTATCATTGGTAAGTGCCAGATATGAGTAATTATTGCGGTACTCTGTGCTTTCGGTGAAGTGTATTAATGAATGTATGTTAGGAGATAATTGATGCTAAGTGTGTTGTAAGAAAGATAATCATAGATCTGTGTCCTAGCTAAGGTTGCAGACACCTGGGTCCTGCAACCACCCCTGCCTCTACCTCGGGTGAGACTTCATTTGCTTCACAGGTGTTGCCGAAAGGGATGGTAGTTAGGGATTTGTTGGTGCGCTCTTGAGCATTGAACTCTGGGTCTTCCCCTATGCCAACATATCTGTAAATGATTCCTCTTTCTCATGCTCAATATTTTCCTTCTTTACATATTTCCTTTGAAGAGGCTTAGGTGATCTTCTAGATCTTCTAGAGACCAATGAATACTCAAATGATGTGATTTCCAAGGCTCATTCCACAAACAACAAACCCATCCCTCACTTACGTCCCTTCAAAACTCTGGGAATCTAGAAGGTTACATAGGGTGTCGTAGGTTTAACTATAGTTGACCAGTACCTAGTATCATATTCTCCATGTATGACAAGGGACACCCTTCAAAAGTGGTTTGAATCCTGAGCTAGAGTTATGTATTGGATTTCATCTTCTATTGTTTTTCATTTTGACCCTCTAGGGTTGAAATTAAGGCTATAAAACTTCCAATTGTTCTTTTGGGGTTCAAGAAGTGGAATATTTGGATCATATTGTATCTCACGAAGGTATAAAAATGGACCCTAACAAAATTAAATCTATGAGATAATGTCCAATTCCCAAAGCCTTGAAGAAACTTAGAAAATTATTAGGATTGACAAGCTATTACTACAAGTTTTTCAAGAACTATGGTAAAATAATAGCACCTCTAACAACATTATTAAAGAAGGAACCGTTTTATTGGAATCAAGAAGAAACTAAAGAGTTTGAGAAACTTAAGGAGGCTATGTGCACAACTCCTACATTGGCCAAACCTAACTTCGCAAAAACATTTTTTTGGAGTGTGATGCCTTAGGCCACAACATTTGTTCATTTTTAATGCAAGAAGAAATTTTATTTTCCTTTGAAAGAAACAAAATTAAAGGAAAAAACTTACTCAAACCAATTTATGAAAAACAAATGTTTTCCATAATACACAAAGTTAAGTAATGACACCCTTACCTAATAAGAAGACACTTCAAGCTAAAACAATATCATGATAGTTTGAATTAGTTATTGGAGCAATGAATATATTCAAACGAGAAGAGATAATGGGTTATAAATATGATAGGTTATGGCTTTGAAATTATCTACAAAAAGGAAAACACAATATTTTTGAATATGCACTTTCATGGAAATAAAAAAGAAAGAGAGGGTTCACTATGTTCTATTTCTCTATTCCACAATATGATTAGGTGGAAGAAGAAATGACATAATGGAAGTAATATCAAGAGGGGTGCAAGATCATTCAACAACTACAATAGGGCCATAATGTGTTAGATCTATTTATATGGAATAATTATTTTCTATGGTATCAATATCACCTGTATATAGAGCACTAACACTTTGTCTTCCTTCACCTGCTGCATGCATATGAAGTTCATCTTCTGATACCACTTGATGGTATTTAACTATCTACTTTATCTCCTCACCTTTTCCTATGATTTGAAGACAAATTTTGTGCTTTGATACCACATGGTGCAGACCCTCTACCTCTACCTTGGTAGGGTCCGTTGACCTCCCAGTCTAAGGATCGTTCATTCTATCTACGATATGAGGTGGATCTTTGATTCCCTACTGGAATCCCTCGAACAAATCCACATGTCCTTCTATTGAACTCAACCCATGCAGAAAAGAACTAGGCCTGATCTCCCTTCACATGACCACAACCCTGTGGCCACAGGCCTACACAATAGACGTGTCGCGTTTCAGGATGTTGGGGATTTTCATTCCAAAACACTCGACTCCTCCAAGTCCCAAAATGACGAAAATGAATTAACAGTCCTTAGCTCCTCCCTTGAATCCTCCTGATGTGAATCTCAGTTGCGACCTGGGGCTCAACCTTCGAGTGCATCGAGACTTCACGTATTGGGGATTCCTGATGTGACTCACCTTCATTCTCCTGACTCTCGAAATAATGAAACGTCAATGCTTCATATTGACGACCAACAACCTAACTCGATCCAACGCTCAGATTTGATGTCGTGAATTCACATTTCACGAGTTTTCGAAAACTTTTCCTTTGACTTACCTGAGTCATGAGTTAGAAAAATGATGATCGATCGCCATGCATCCCTTCTGATGGATGGTCCTAATGATTTCAGGACCTCACCCTTTGGGAATTTTGGAAGTAGCTTCCTCCATTTCTCTTGATTCCTAATTCTCCAATGTGTGTGGATCTTCACTACTTGTCCTTCTAGATCCAATGGTCCAGGATGATTTCACGAATTTATTCCTCTGCTCCTTACAAATATTCTGATGTTCGATTCCAAGAAAACCCCAGATTTGCTGCCACCTTTCCTCCTAACAATGGACAGTTCTGATCTAGTCGAGACTTTCGAACTTTGACGAGTCCACTCTCCTGCATACACAAGGGTTTAATCCTCGTGCGTCTTCCTTTGGATCCAACAAATGTTGGTCCACATGCCTAGATATGACTGATCAGACCTGATCTCCTCCTGCGCTCTTATCACGTTATTTGGACATGGGTTCTAATGGTCCTTATTTCCCTCTGTATCTTATCTGATGGTTGTTGTGCTCCTCCTCCTAAACTTACGACTTTCTTCCTAGACTTGGAAGATTTTGATGTTTCAAAGACCTCAAACTTTCATTCTTCTGTGAGCCCGATAACTTTGGTCTCACCTACATTCTAGAAACACTATCCTTCCTCAGATTTGGGAATGAAACTCGACCTCAGCTCTCGAACGTACTTGCTCTCTTCATGCAAACTTTCATTGTCTCTCCTGATATTCTTGACTTATAATAGTCCACTCTTCGCAGAATCATTTTTTTGTCTCTCCCGATCTTACGAAATTACTAATTTCTAAGGGATTCATCCCTCTACTTCCTTAGAAGACTTCTGGTGCTCCACCTGGCACACTTTGCACTCGACCTCCTGAGATTTGGAACTTGAAACAAGTTCACTCTATGCGTTATCCTTTCTCTTTGAATACCCTTTAGATGGTTGTCTCTCAACGCTTCATCCATGTGTTGGCATGGTGCATGCCTTGCACAATTCTTCCTCCAGAGTATTCAACAACTGTGTTGTCTTCGCTCCTTGAAAGGATATAAGTGCACTCCCAGTAACTTCTTTCTCAAGAACACCTTGCTGATCCTTCAGAGTGTTCAGTAACTCTCTAAGTGTCTTCTCCTCGACACTTCTCATTTCTTAGAACTCGATACAGTTTTCTTCTCATGCACTCTTTGCACTTGCTCGATGCCCTTCTGGCAGAGCTTCACAGAATCCTCAACAATTCTATTTTCTCTCTGTGCCTTCATTTTTATAGTATTCACCTCCAAAGTATTCAATAACATTGTGGCTTCTCCCTTGAGCTTATGATTCCTATGGTGTGCCCTCCTGACACATCTTTTCCTGAATTCCACAAAACTCATATGTGCACTCTTTGCACTGGCTCAAAGATTCTTGAACACTTTGTCATGCAACCCCTTGCATTTATCCACAAAGAACCCAAACTTGAAATCAAAGAAACTCCTAAATAGATGAGAAAATCTAGCTATCCATGAAGATGGCATCTAACATACTTATACAACATATGCACATAAAATCATAAAAGACATTCATTCATAAATTCATAAACAAATACATATTCTTATGCAGGAATTAATCTCAGCATTCCTGTTTAGAATATGTTCAAGCTCAGACTTTAACAAAGTCTCAGCTCTCTCTTCTTCTCTTCCTCTACATGCTGCTTCTGATGAATCTACATACAAAGATATTTTTACAAAAGGGGTCTCGCCGATCTCTTCCCTCCAAGATAACTACTCTCATTAATTACATTGAATTGCATTCAATGGTTGTCTAGTCTGAATCAGATCTAGATCTTATCAGCCTGTACAAAAGCATGGCTCGACTCTACTAGCCTTACAAAAATTTAATTACAATTTGAAATTTTAAAATGAGATGGATGGCGCCTGTCTCCTCCATGAATGTGCACTTTGATGTGTTGTCTATTTGATGCGTTGATGGGTTGGAGCGATGCTCCTACATCATACTCCACTACTATAAATTTTTCATGCTCTCCTACTCATGATTTTCCCATCTCTATTGTTGAAATCCACCTGGATCCAAAAATATATTTTGGAGTTGTCCATCTACTCCACTACATTGTTGTTTCTACTGTAGCCTCTTCCCTGCTTCTATGGAAGAATTCCTTCTTCTCAGCTTCTCCCTGCTGACAGATTCTTTTGCTGACCTCAACATCATCCTTCTTATCTTATAAATCACCTTGTCCAGCTTCTCCAGTGGCTGGCTCTCTAGACGTCCTCTCTCCTGCACTTCATTTTTTGTAATGGGTGGATCAATTCAAACCGCCTTGTTGATTTCATCTCCCCTTGTGGCACTAAGTTTCCACTCTACTGTAGACTCCAATCCTGCAATCTCCTTTTGACTGATTTTTTTCTTAGTCACTTCCTGTGACAAACTAGATTCTCTCAGTTCTCCTTGTGTTGGTCCAACTCCAGCTTCCTCCAACTACTCCCCAGACTAGAATTATGCTTCCTATTCTAATCCATGCTTCACTACTACATTCATCATCTATCCAGCTTCCTGGTTGAAATTTATGAGCAATTCTTCTGAATTCTCTTCTCCCACAATCTGCATGATTGTCTACTCATTGTAGTTATCTATTGGTTCTAGATTTTTCAAAAAATCCTTCGACATCTCTAACTCCTTATCCCATGGAGTGAGCACCTTATCTTCATGCTATTCTTCTACTGGGACATATATCAACATCTTCTTCATTTCTTCTTCCTCTATGACAATCACTATTGTCTTTCCATCTTTTGTTTTTGCATCTGCAACACATTCTTTGGCCTCAACTGGGTTGTTTGGTAGGAATACTTCAATTCCTCCAATGATCAGAATGCATTTTTTATCCTCCTCCATCAGCAAATCTTGATGATATGAACTCACCTCTGAGTTCATGAGAATGTTAGACAGTCTCATCTCCTCTCCCTTTCCCACCTAGAAATCTGATATTTATGCCCTACCCTCATAACATTCTATGAGATCCTCCAATGATCCCATATCATTTCCCACCTGGAAATATGAACTTTCTTCACTGCTCACCTGAAAGTTCCTGAGACTCTTCCCAGTTTCTGTCTCATAGATGTGAACCATATCCTCTTCACCTCTGAGCCTCTCAACATACCTTAACCACATTCTCAATAGATTTTTCTGTTCCTTGGCCAACAATTTATGAACGGGCCACTTCATCTTCTTCTTCATGGGCCACTCATATACCCAATGCACCTTTGTATTCTATTGCATTTTAAATAAAATATTCTCCACATGTGCTCTTATCTCGCTGAGCTCTTTGGTTATCTCAGCCTTGCTTTTATACTGGCGATATCCTATTAGACCACATCCATGGCCTTCAACATCCATCTTAGTTTTCCACCTTCAAGAAAACAACTGGTTATTTTGGCTCAACCCACCTAGTTATTTACCATTATTGTTCAACTTGCAACAATAATTCACACAGATCACTAACACTCTGTTGTCCTTCACTTGCTGCATGCAGATGAAGTTCATCTTTTGATACCACCTGATGGT
>JZKD02S0920557.1:76569-89786 GCA_000966675.3 Picea glauca | reverse complement strand
ACTAACACTCTGTTGTCCTTCACTTGCTGCATGCAGATGAAGTTCATCTTTTGATACCACCTGATGGTATTGAACTATCTCCTTTATATCCTTACCTTTGCGTACAATCTACAAACAAATTCTATACTCTGATACCACATGGTGCAAACCCCCTACCTTTTCCTCGGTAGGGTCCACTGACCTCCTAGTCTAAGGATTATTCAATCTATCTATGAGATGAAGTGGATCTTCGATTCCCTATTGGAATCCCTTGAACAAATCCACAAATCCTTCTATTGAACTCAGCTCACACAGACAAGCACTAGGCTTGATCTCCCTTCACGTGACCACAACCTTGTGACCATAGGCCTACATAACAGGTGCATCACATTTTGGGATGTCGGCGATTTTCAATCCAAAACACCTGACTCCTCCAAGTCCCAAAATGTCGAAAAGGGCTTAACGGTCCTTAGCTCCTCCCTTGAACCCTCCTAATGTGAATCTTGGCTGCAACCCGGGGCCCAAAATTTGAGCGCGCCAAGACTTCATGTATCGGGGATTCCCTATGCAACTCACCTTCATTCTCTTGACTCTCAAAATTCTAAAACGTCAATGCTTCAGATCGATGGTCCACAACCTGACTTGATACAACAATCATATTTGATGTTGTGAATTAGCATTTCATGAGTTTTTGCAAACTTGCCTTTTGAATTCCCTGAGTCATGAGTCATTGAAATGTTGATTGGCTACCATGCGCCTCTTTTGATGGATAGTCCTGATGATTTCAGGACTTCACCCTTCGATACTTTTGGAAGTAGCTTCCTCCATTGCTCTCGATTCCCGATTCTTCGACGTGTGTGGATATTCACCAACTCTCCTTTTGAATCCAATGGTCTAGGATGATTTTGTGAATTTACTCATCTTCTCCTTGCAAACCTTCTAGTGTCTAATTCATTGAACATGAGTTAGCTTCCACCTGTCCTTCTAACAATGGACAGTTTCGATCTAGTCGAGACTTCTAGACTTTGACGAGTCCACTCTCCTGTATACATAAGGGTTTAATCCTTGTGCAACTTCCTTCGGATGAAATTGATGTTGGTCCATTCACCTAGATTTGATAGCTCAAACCTAATCTCCTCCTCCACGCTTATCATGTTGTTTGGATGTGAGTTCTAATGATCCATATTTCCCTCTGCATCTTATCCAACAATTGTTGTGCTCCTCCTCCTGAAATTATGGCTTTCATCCTAGACTTGGAGGATTTCGATGCTTCAAATGCCTTGTCCTTTGATTCTTTTGCAAGCCTGATAAATTTGGTGTCACCTGCGTTCTGGAAACTATATCCTTCCTAAGATTTGGGAATGAAACTTGACCTTGTATATGGTGTGTACTTGTGCTCTTCGTGAAACCTTTCACTATCTCTCCCGAGCTTCTCAACTTAGAATAGTCCACTCTTCACACACTACTTTTTCTATCTCACCTGAGCTTACGAACTTACTGATTTCTAATGGATTCATCCCTATTCTTCCTTAGAAGACTTCTGGTGCTCCTCCTGGCACACTTTTCTCTTGATCTCCTGAGCTTTGGAACTTGAAACAGGTTCACTCTATGTGTTCTCCTTGTGCTTCAACTAGCCTTCAGATCGTTGTCTCTCAACACTTTGTCCAAGTGTTGGCTTGGTGCACTCCTTGAACAGGTCTTCATCCATATTATTCAACAACCATGTTCCCTTCATTCCTTGAAAGGATATAAGTGCCCTCCTGGAAACTTCTTTCTCAAGCATGCCTCATTGAGCCCTTAGAGTGTTTAGTAACTCTGTAAGTGTCTTCTCCTCGTCACTTCTCTTTTATCAGAACCCAAAACAAATTTTTTCTCATTCACTATTTTCACTTGCTCGATGTCCTCCTGGCAGAGCTTCATAGAATCCTCAACAATTATGTTTTATCTCTGTGCTTTCCTCTACACAGTCTTCACCTCCAGAGTATTCAATAACTCTGTGTCTTCTCCCTTGAGCTTATGATTCCTCCATTGCACCCTCCTGATATATCTTGGCCTGAATTCCACATAACTCAGATGTGCACTCTTTTCAATGGCTCACATAGTCTTCAACACTCTGTCATGCAACCCCTTGCATTTAGCCACAAAGAAACCAGACTTGAAATCAAAGAAACTCTTGAATAGATGAGAAAATATATCTATCGTTGCAGATGGCATATAACATACATATACAACATATTGACATAAAATCATAAAAGACATTCATTCATAAATGCATAAACACATAAAGATTCTTATGCAGGAAAAAATGATCCTTGTATTAATCTTGGAATGCCTATTTACAATATGTTCAAGATCGAGATGTAACAGTGTCTCGAATCTCTCTTCTTCTCTTCCTCTACATGATCCTTCTAATAAATCTAGATACAAATATCTTTTTACAAAAGGGGTCTCCTCGAGATATTCCCTCCAAGCTACTTACTCTCATTAATAACATTGAATTACATTCAATGGTTGTCTAGTCCAAATCGGATCTAGATATTATCATCTTGTACAAAAGCATGGCTCGGTTCTACCAACCTTACAAACACTTAATTACAATTTAAAATTTTAAAATGAAATGTCTGGGGCCTCTCTCCTCCATGAATGTGTGCTTTGATGTGATGGCTATTTGGCATGTTGTTGGTTTGGAGCGATGCTCCTACATCACTCCCACAACCATTAGCTATACTATGTAAATTTTGGGAAGAAGTTTCAATGGAGTTTTTTACAGGTTTACCCAAATATGAAGGAAATAATTTCATCACAGTAGTAGCGGATCGACTGAAAAAATATGCCCATTTTTCTCTTTTTCTCATCCTTTTAAAGAAAGAACAATAGTGACAACATTCATGGAAACAATTAAAAATATGCATGGAGTTCACAATATTATTGTAAGTGACAGAGATCATTTTTTTAGTATAAGTATTTGGACAAAATTATTTCTTGTATGGGTACTCAATTGGAATGCAAATTTACCATCCTTAATCCGATGGGAAAACTGAGATTGTGAACAAATGTGTATAAGGATATGTTTTCTTCTTTCCATATAATAAAAAAAGACAATGATTCAAGTGGTTTTCCTTGTATTAATGGTGTTATAACACATCCTTCCATACTACATAAACCAAATTTCCATTTCTATTACTTTATGGATATCATCCTCCATCCATCACATTTCTATTGAAAGGGACTATAAATGTTCAAGCAGTGGAGGAGAAGAATTGAAAATAAATTAGAACCCAAATATTATGGACCCTATAAGTTGTTTCAATGGATTGTAAGTATGGCTTACTAATTGGATTTTCCTCCATCTTCACATGTACATCCAATCTTCCATGTTTCTTTCTTAAAGAAGGTGATCGATCACAAGATCTTAGTCCAAACTATTTTACCAAAGATTAATGAATAAGATAAAATCATACTATAACCAAAATAATCCTCCAAACATGGATTAAACAACTACAAAATTGAGAAATTATTGAGAACCTTGTCAAATGGAGGAACCTACCAATAGAAGAGGTGACATAGTAACAGTCATTCATGAAAAAGGACCCATGATTATTCAAGTGTTGAGGACAACACTTATTTGAAGGGAAGTGGAATCATAAGCCATATAAACATCCCCATGTTAAGTATTAAACCCCTTATTAATCCCTAGATATTAAATTATTACATTTCTAGTGTTATATTAGTAGGTTAGCTAGGACCCTTCATTGCACCCTTGAAGTGGACTGTTATTTAGTGAATTTTTATCATTATTAAGGCATTGGTTCATAAAAATATAAAATACATGGATATGCATGTTTTTTTACAATATAAGTAATTACTTATAATATCGTGCAATAGTATATAAAAATATAATCATTTGAGAAACAATCTATGTTTTTACTCATGGCACAACACTAGCATCAAACTAGTTCACAAAACATGGGATATGATCAAGTTGGAATTCAATGGATGTAAATAATTATACTATACATGTTATTGGGCATGGTGTCATGAAACATAATCCACACATATGTGGATATTGTAAATATGAATTCAACATGAAAATTCATAATCATGTACATGTTGAAGCATGCTAAAATAACTACACTACTAAAACTCAATTAGATATAAGTAAGAAATACCACTAATTTATATTCACATAGTCATTATCTAGTCATATATGTTTATCCTTGACTATGTTAGTAGTCTATGTTTGTCATTTATAGGTATGTCACTTAAAATTGTTCAAATTTTCTAGTATTTAGCTTATAGAAAATGTTGTCAGTAACATTTTCTGTTGTATAATCACAAATTTGTCATTTTTTAATAATGAATACACTCGTAGACAAGGCCTATGATTAGAGGATAATCTAGCATGAAATACTCGAACAATTGAAATTTTGAGGTATAAAATTGATGGTGAAGCTTAATATAGTTAATGGAATATCTAGTGTTGTTCCCCCTGAGTGTGTATATGAATGGTGTTTGATTGATAAGAATCATTAGATTTCATTTGAGACAAGCAAGACATGGAGAGAAAACACTTAGCTGGAAATTTTCCATATTGACCTATGTACAATGAAAAAACCATCACTAATTGTTGCAAGGTATTTATTGACTTTCATTGATTACTTTTCCGGGTATACTTCGATATATTTCATGAAGAATAAGGATCATGTATTTGAAAAAGTCAATAAATTTAACGGATTAGTTGAAAAAAAATGTGTTCAAAATGTGAAATGTCGAAGATATGAAAATGGAGGAGAATAGGTGAGAAAGGACTTTGAGAGCTAATTGACATAGAATAATATCTCTTGGTAGAGACCTGTACCTTACACAACTTAGTATAATCGTGTTTCTTGATGGAATAATATCACCTTGGTCAAAATATCACTATGTTTGCTTCAAACCAATAAAATTCCAAATAATTTTTGCGTAGATGTTGTCCACTATTCAAACTACCTTCTAAAGATAACTATGGCCAAATATATATGGGATATCATTCCTCTTGAGAAATTAAGTGGGAGAAAACTCTAAGTTGGACAACTTATAAATTTTGGATGCATAGCTTGGGATCATATTCGAGATGATAAGAGAAAGAAGGTAGATGTAAAGAGTCATTATTATATTATGATGGGATATTTAGATGAATCAAAGGAATACAGATTGGTTTATTCAATGAAATAGGAAATTATTTTCGTAATAGGTGTTTCCTTTTATGAGAAGAGATTAATTGTTGTTTTGTCAAAATCAATTAAAATATTTTAAGAATTGATCCAACTAAAATTCTGAGTAATTATAAATTTCCTATATATTATACGACATCCATTAATGTGTCAGAAATTTTGTTGATTGGATAGTCAACCTTCCACACTAGAGTCAACCATACATTTTGGATCACCTAATATTTCAAGTAATTGTGATTTTCATGGAGTAACTCCCTCTAACAAGGATATCTATATTCCTACATGGGTGGAATTGATGATTGAAGGTACTAATGTTGACGTAGATAATATAAATAACTTGAGCTAAATAAGAGGTCAAAAACAAAATGTTAGTGTTGCTCTAATGGAACGTGATCTTGATACATATCTTGATGCACATGGTCAACCAGAATGAGAGAATACTATCCCTAATCAATATCATTTGATAATGAAGAATACAACTTGATATTTAGTTCCCTAACCACAATGAAAGAATATGATGGAATTTTCATGGGTCTTCAAGATGAAATTTACATCCAATGGTGTTGGTGAGAGGCATAGGGATCACCTAGTAGAAAGGAACTTTTCTCTACAAGAATATATCAACTACATCTATTGCAAGTATGAACTATATTTGATTTATTTTGTTCACTTGTTGTTTGTTTTGGATGGGAGATAAATCAAATGGATTTCAAGTGTGCTTTCTTGCATGGTGATGTCGCTAATGATATTTGTCTAGAGAAACCACCAATCTTAGAGAATGATGGTAGTTTTCGATGTTGACTAAAGAAATACTTAAATGGTTTGAAACAATCCCTAGAGAATAATATTGATCAATTATTTTTCAAATTTGGCTTCAAATGATGTGAATAAAATCACGGTATTTATTGTTTACATGGAAGGAATGATAATTTAATAGTTTCACTATATGTGGATTATCTAGTCATTACTGAGAGTAGTGCTAATCTAATTTTGTGTTTAATGAAACAACTAGAAAATACATTTAAAATTACCAACCTTGTCTTGTTTTGTTTCCTTCTGCACATCTAGGCTACAAATGGATGATGATATATTTATTTATCAACCTAAACATTTCATCAATCTATTGAAGATACTCAAAATCAAGGATTATAGACTGTTTTCTACACCTTATGATTTAGGAGTAAGGATGACTAGAAAGTGTTATTCTTTGAACATCGATGCTACTCTTTGCATGTAGATTGTTGATAGCTTTATTTATTTAGCTCATGTTTAAATTGATATTTCCTCTATTGTTAGTCTGGTCTCTACCTTCATGTTGGAACTGAGGAGAGTCACTTGAATTTTTGCAAGGGGGAATGCTCATTATATAAAGGGTACTTATCATCTTGGTATAAAGTATTGTAGTAAGAACATGAACCCGTTAGTCAATTATACCAAATTCGATTGGGAAAGAGATGAATATTACAATAATTATACTTTTGGATATATGTTTTATATTTACTTTGGACCCATAGTGTAGTCGTGTAAAAGGTAGAATCTGATCTATTTTTATACGATAGAAGATAAATATAGAGGTGTAGTCAACATTGGAATACAAAGAATGTTAATTGACATATAATGAGTGAGATATACTTTTTCTTTGAGGAGTCCACTATCATGTATTATGACAATCCATGTGTAATACAAGTAGTTAAGAGCCATGTTACTCAAAATAAGATACGTATATGGATCTTTATGCTCATTATTTTAGGTAGTTGGTACATGATGTCATTTTATTTTCTTATTGCAAACTTATTGAATTATCTATTATCAGATAATTGATGCATTTGTGAAGCCTTTAACAAAATCTACATTTATCAAACTTTAGGTTATGTGGGGCTTCAGGAAACTATAATTATGGGGAGTTATGTGGAGATAATTTAACCTCCTAATTCTCTAGCGAGTTATTCTGATTGGGGATTGTTAGAAACACAAGTTCATCACACCTATAGATATTATAGATACAATCAACTGACAGTTGAAGCTCAATTAAGAGAGTTGTGTAAGAGGTCGATTAGGAAATTCACTAGTGCATAGGTNCATGGATTAAACAACTACAAAATTGAGAAATTATTGAGAACCTTGTCAAATGGAAGAACCTACCAATAGAAGAGGTGACATAGTAACATTCATTCATGAAAAAAGACCCATGATTATTCAAGTGTTGAGGACAACACTTATTTGAAGGGAAGTGGAATCATAAGCCATAGAAACATCCCCATGTTGAGTATTAAACCCCTTATTAATCCCTAGATATTAAATTATTACATTTCTAGTGTTATATTAGTAGGTTAGCTAGGACCCTTCATTGTACCCTTGAAGTGGACTGTTATTTAGTGATTTTTTATCATTATTAAGGCATTGGTTCATAACAATATGAAATACATGGATATGCATGTTTTTTTACAATATAAGTAATTACTTATAATATGGTGCAATAGTATATAAAAATATAATCATTTGAGAAACAATCTATGTTTTTACTCATGGCACAACACTAGCATCAAACTAGTTCACAAAACATGGGATATGATCAAGTTGGAATTCAATGGATGTAAATAATTATACTATACATGTTATTGGGCATGGTGTCATGAAACATAATCCACACATATGTGGATATTGTAAATATGAATTCAACATGAAAATTCATAATCATGTACATGTTGAAGCATGCTAAAATAACTACACTACTAAAACTCAATTAGATATAAGTAAGAAATACCACTAATTTATATTCACATAGTCATTATCTAGTCATATATGTTTATCCTTGACTATGTTAGTAGTCTATGTTTGTCATTTATAGGTATGTCACTTAAAATTGTTCAAATTTTCTAGTATTTAGCTTATAGAAAATGTTGTCAGTAACATTTTCTGTTGTATAATCACAAATTTGTCATTTTTTAATAATGAATACACTCGTAGACAAGGCCTATGATTAGAGGATAATCTAGCATGAAATACTCGAACAATTGAAATTTTGAGGTATAAAATTGATGGTGAAGCTTAATATAGTTAATGGAATATCTAGTGTTGTTCCCCCTGAGTGTGTATATGAATGGTGTTTGATTGATAAGAATCATTAGATTTCATTTGAGACAAGCAAGACATGGAGAGAAAACACTTAGCTGGAAATTTTCCATATTGACCTATGTACAATGAAAAAACCATCACTAATTGTTGCAAGGTATTTATTGACTTTCATTGATTACTTTTCCGGGTATACTTCGATATATTTCATGAAGAATAAGGATCATGTATTTGAAAAAGTCAATAAATTTAACGGATTAGTTGAAAAAAAATGTGTTCAAAATGTGAAATGTCGAAGATATGAAAATGGAGGAGAATAGGTGAGAAAGGACTTTGAGAGCTAATTGACATAGAATAATATCTCTTGGTAGAGACCTGTACCTTACACAACTTAGTATAATCGTGTTTCTTGATGGAATAATATCACCTTGGTCAAAATATCACTATGTTTGCTTCAAACCAATAAAATTCCAAATAATTTTTGCGTAGATGTTGTCCACTATTCAAACTACCTTCTAAAGATAACTATGGCCAAATATATATGGGATATCATTCCTCTTGAGAAATTAAGTGGGAGAAAACTCTAAGTTGGACAACTTATAAATTTTGGATGCATAGCTTGGGATCATATTCGAGATGATAAGAGAAAGAAGGTAGATGTAAAGAGTCATTATTATATTATGATGGGATATTTAGATGAATCAAAGGAATACAGATTGGTTTATTCAATGAAATAGGAAATTATTTTCGTAATAGGTGTTTCCTTTTATGAGAAGAGATTAATTGTTGTTTTGTCAAAATCAATTAAAATATTTTAAGAATTGATCCAACTAAAATTCTGAGTAATTATAAATTTCCTATATATTATACGACATCCATTAATGTGTCAGAAATTTTGTTGATTGGATAGTCAACCTTCCACACTAGAGTCAACCATACATTTTGGATCACCTAATATTTCAAGTAATTGTGATTTTCATGGAGTAACTCCCTCTAACAAGGATATCTATATTCCTACATGGGTGGAATTGATGATTGAAGGTACTAATGTTGACGTAGATAATATAAATAACTTGAGCTAAATAAGAGGTCAAAAACAAAATGTTAGTGTTGCTCTAATGGAACGTGATCTTGATACATATCTTGATGCACATGGTCAACCAGAATGAGAGAATACTATCCCTAATCAATATCATTTGATAATGAAGAATACAACTTGATATTTAGTTCCCTAACCACAATGAAAGAATATGATGGAATTTTCATGGGTCTTCAAGATGAAATTTACATCCAATGGTGTTGGTGAGAGGCATAGGGATCACCTAGTAGAAAGGAACTTTTCTCTACAAGAATATATCAACTACATCTATTGCAAGTATGAACTATATTTGATTTATTTTGTTCACTTGTTGTTTGTTTTGGATGGGAGATAAATCAAATGGATTTCAAGTGTGCTTTCTTGCATGGTGATGTCGCTAATGATATTTGTCTAGAGAAACCACCAATCTTAGAGAATGATGGTAGTTTTCGATGTTGACTAAAGAAATACTTAAATGGTTTGAAACAATCCCTAGAGAATAATATTGATCAATTATTTTTCAAATTTGGCTTCAAATGATGTGAATAAAATCACGGTATTTATTGTTTACATGGAAGGAATGATAATTTAATAGTTTCACTATATGTGGATTATCTAGTCATTACTGAGAGTAGTGCTAATCTAATTTTGTGTTTAATGAAACAACTAGAAAATACATTTAAAATTACCAACCTTGTCTTGTTTTGTTTCCTTCTGCACATCTAGGCTACAAATGGATGATGATATATTTATTTATCAACCTAAACATTTCATCAATCTATTGAAGATACTCAAAATCAAGGATTATAGACTGTTTTCTACACCTTATGATTTAGGAGTAAGGATGACTAGAAAGTGTTATTCTTTGAACATCGATGCTACTCTTTGCATGTAGATTGTTGATAGCTTTATTTATTTAGCTCATGTTTAAATTGATATTTCCTCTATTGTTAGTCTGGTCTCTACCTTCATGTTGGAACTGAGGAGAGTCACTTGAATTTTTGCAAGGGGGAATGCTCATTATATAAAGGGTACTTATCATCTTGGTATAAAGTATTGTAGTAAGAACATGAACCCGTTAGTCAATTATACCAAATTCGATTGGGAAAGAGATGAATATTACAATAATTATACTTTTGGATATATGTTTTATATTTACTTTGGACCCATAGTGTAGTCGTGTAAAAGGTAGAATCTGATCTATTTTTATACGATAGAAGATAAATATAGAGGTGTAGTCAACATTGGAATACAAAGAATGTTAATTGACATATAATGAGTGAGATATACTTTTTCTTTGAGGAGTCCACTATCATGTATTATGACAATCCATGTGTAATACAAGTAGTTAAGAGCCATGTTACTCAAAATAAGATACGTATATGGATCTTTATGCTCATTATTTTAGGTAGTTGGTACATGATGTCATTTTATTTTCTTATTGCAAACTTATTGAATTATCTATTATCAGATAATTGATGCATTTGTGAAGCCTTTAACAAAATCTACATTTATCAAACTTTAGGTTATGTGGGGCTTCAGGAAACTATAATTATGGGGAGTTATGTGGAGATAATTTAACCTCCTAATTCTCTAGCGAGTTATTCTGATTGGGGATTGTTAGAAACACAAGTTCATCACACCTATAGATATTATAGATACAATCAACTGACAGTTGAAGCTCAATTAAGAGAGTTGTGTAAGAGGTCGATTAGGAAATTCACTAGTGCATAGGTNAGTTCATCACACCTATAGATATTATAGATACAATCAACTGACAGTTGAAGCTCAATTAAGAGAGTTGTCTAAGAGGTCGATTAGGAAATTCACTAGTGCATAGGTCAAGGATAAAAATGAGGATATATAGGAACACCTTATATAATCGAACTTGAACATGTATTCCAGATTCCAACAAATATATATATATATATATATATATATATATAGAGAGAGAGAGAGAGAGAGAGAGAGAGTGAGAGAGTGGATCAATATATCATTGCAATCAAGTGTGGTGATACATAAAAGGTTTTGTTTTAAACACCACCTCTACTTGAAATTCATAACTCTTCACTTTTTCAATTCCCTAGTTCTCCAACATTATCAATACTTCCTTTTTGTCAAGTCATTTTCCACATTATAATTGAATAAATTATTTAAATATTTGAGAAAGTGTAAAAAAATTCCATTTTCAAAGAGAAATTGACTTCCTATATTATTCGTAGTAGTTTCATCAAAGGCCGTATTTAGATTTAAAATGTTGTTTTGGTGCAATTATCTGAGTTTCTCTTTTTATTTCAATTTATTTCAACATTTATCATTTTGATTCAGTAAAGGAATAGAGGGAACAACATAATAAATACAACTTGCACTCTTCCCATGAAATAAAGTTACAAGTTGAAAGTTAGGTGATTGATCAAAACCATAAAAATGATTAGGTCATGCCAAAAACTCAGTCTAAGAAGCTTAATGTCATATAAATTCATTTTAATATTTTTACAACTTATTCTATATTGAATAATTAGGTTAATATTAATGCCATAAAGATTAATTTTAATATTTTTATAACTTCTTGTATAATGAAGGATTAGGTTAGCATCATGTTCTATACATAAAAAAACAAATTTAAATTATGAATGAGAACACTTGATTTATCCTACTATTTTTTTAGCATTAAATTCTTCAAAATAAAATATGACCAAAAGAAATCTAACATTATTCAAAATGTTAAAAAAATAATTCAAATAATAAAAATTAATGTTCACTTCATTAAAACATTAAGTTGTTATAAAATATTTATGCCAAACACACTCTACACCCGAAAAACATAAGTTCTCTTTCATGTCAATGATTTACCATGCATATAGAGCGCATATACTTGTTTGGTGGTGTGATGAATATTTTATCAGTCCTTGCAAAAGGTATGGGACTATAGAAATAGATTTTGCATTGTCTGCCAATTAGTTTTTTCATTGACCAAAAATCTATCACTTTTTTTCATAGCTAAACTTTGTTCCAAGCGATTCAATTTGTTTTGTTGGACTTTGATTGGTCGTTCAAAACATGATCTTATTGTTGGGCCAACGAAAACAATTTAATAAGTGATTTAATTGTGGTGTTGTCATGCATATTTGGGAGGGCTGCAAGTACTAGTGTCAAATTTATGAGAGGATATCGATTCCCGAAGCTTGCCACTGTGTTGTCTCTTAAGTGGAGAATATGAAAATGTATTTATTATCATACAATGTATAGAAAGATTTTAATAAATATAAATATATTTCTTTGTACTCTATGGGATGATTATGTTCGGGGGATTTTATGGATTGCAATGGGTTTTAATTAAGTATTTTGTTCAATGTAATTGTTGTTGAGTTCTTTGCATGCTAACATGATATAGTGTGCTACGAGTGAGAAATCCTAGGTTCTTCCCAAGTAGGGTAATAAATCATGTGCATCTACTATCTTGTGTTGACTATAAAAATTGATTTTGTGTTGATCGCCAATTAGTTTTTTGCATTGACCAAAAATCTATTTCTTTTTCCATAGTTGAACTTTGTTCCAATAGATTCAATCTTTTTTTTTGGCTTCTGATTGATTGTTCAAAACAACATCTTATTTTCGGGCCATCAGTTACAATTTAAAAAGAAATTCAATTGTTTAGTTGTAATACATGGTTGGGAGGGGTGCAAGTACTAGTGCCAAAGTTATAAGAGAATATCGATTCCAGAAGCTTGTCACTATGTTGGTTGTTGATTGGAGAATATGCAAATGTATTTATTATCACACAATGTATAGACATTTTTTAATAAATATAAGTAGATTTGTGTGTATTGTATGGGATGATTCTCTGAAGGGGTTTTTATGGATTGCAACGAGTT
>JZKD02S0920557.1:39850-54557 GCA_000966675.3 Picea glauca | reverse complement strand
GAATTCCAACTTGATCATATCCCATGTTTTGTGAACTAGTTTGATGCTAGTGTTGTGCCATGAGTAAAAACATAGATTGTTTCTCAAATGATTATATTTTTATATACTATTGCACGATATTATAAGTAATTACTTATATTGTAAAAAAACATGCATATCCATGTATTTTATATTTTTATGAACCAATGCCTTAATAATGATAAAAATTCACTAAATAACAGTCCACTTCAAGGGTGCAATGAAGGGTCCTAGCTAACCTACTAATATAACACTAGAAATGTAATAATTTAATATCTAGGGATTAATAAGGGGTTTAATACTTAACATGGGGATGTTTATATGGCTTATGATTCCACTTCCCTTCAAATAAGTGTTGTCCTCAACACTTGAATAATCATGGGTCCTTTTTCATGAATGACTGTTACTATGTCACCTCTTCTATTGGTAGGTTCCTCCATTTGACAAGGTTCTCAATAATTTCTCAATTTTGTAGTTGTTTAATCCATGTTTGGAGGATTATTTTGGTTATAGTATGATTTTATCTTATTCATTAATCTTTGGTAAAATAGTTTGGACTAAGATCTTGTGATCGATCACCTTCTTTAAGAAAGAAACATGGAAGATTGGATGTACATGTGAAGATGGAGGAAAATCCAATTAGTAAGCCATACTTACAATCCATTGAAACAACTTATAGGGTCCATAATATTTGGGTTCTAATTTATTTTCAATTCTTCTCCTCCACTGCTTGAACATTTATAGTCCCTTTCAATAGAAATGTGATGGATGGAGGATGATATCCATAAAGTAATAGAAATGGAAATTTGGTTTATGTAGTATGGAAGGATGTGTTATAACACCATTAATACAAGGAAAACCACTTGAATCATTGTCTTTTTTTATTATATGGAAAGAAGAAAACATATCCTTATACACATTTGTTCACAATCTCAGTTTTCCCATCGGATTAAGGATGGTAAATTTGCATTCCAATTGAGTACCCATACAAGAAATAATTTTGTCCAAATACTTATACTAAAAAAATGATCTCTGTCACTTACAATAATATTGTGAACTCCATGCATATTTTTAATTGTTTCCATGAATGTTGTCACTATTGTTCTTTCTTTAAAAGGATGAGAAAAAGAGAAAAATGGGCATATTTTTTCAGTCGATCCGCTACTACTGTGATGAAATTATTTCCTTCATATTTGGGTAAACCTGTAAAAAACTCCATTGAAACTTCTTCCCAAAATTTACATAGTATAGCTAATGGTTGTGGGAGTGATGTAGGAGCATCGCTCCAAACCAACAACATGCCAAATAGCCATCACATCAAAGCACACATTCATGGAGGAGAGAGGCCCCAGACATTTCATTTTAAAATTTTAAATTGTAATTAAGTGTTTGTAAGGTTGGTAGAACCGAGCCATGCTTTTGTACAAGATGATAATATCTAGATCCGATTTGGACTAGACAACCATTGAATGTAATTCAATGTTATTAATGAGAGTAAGTAGCTTGGAGGGAATATCTCGAGGAGACCCCTTTTGTAAAAAGATATTTGTATCTAGATTTATTAGAAGGATCATGTAGAGGAAGAGAAGAAGAGAGATTCGAGACACTGTTACATCTCGATCTTGAACATATTGTAAATAGGCATTCCAAGATTAATACAAGGATCATTTTTTCCTGCATAAGAATCTTTATGTGTTTATGCATTTATGAATGAATGTCTTTTATGATTTTATGTCAATATGTTGTATATGTATGTTATATGCCATCTGCAGGGATAGATAGATTTTCTCATCTATTCAAGAGTTTCTTTGATTTCAAGTCTGGTTTCTTTCTGGCTAAATGCAAGGGGTTGCATGACAGAGTGTTGAAGACTATGTGAGCTAGTGAAAAGAGTGCACATCTGAGTTCTGTGGAATTTAGGCCAAGACGTATCAGGAGGGTGCACTGGAGGAATCATAAGCTCAAGGGAGAAGACACAAAGTTATTGAATACTCTGGAGGTGAAGATTGTGTAGAGGAAAGCACAGAGATAAAACATAATTGTTGAGGATTCTATGAAGCTCTGCCAGGAGGACATCAAGCAAGTGAAAAGAGTGAATGAGAAAAATTTTTTTTTGGGTTCTGATAAAAGAGAACTGATGAGGAGAAGACACTTACAAAGTTACTAAACACTCTAAGGGCTCAATGAGGCATGCTTGAGAAAGAAGTTTCCAGGAGGGAACTTATATCCTTTCAAGGAATGAAGGGAACATGGTTGTTGAATAATATGGATGAAGACCTGTTCAAGGAGTGCACCAAGACAACACTTGGACAAAGTGTTGAGAGACAATGATCTGAAGGCTAGTTGAAGCAGAAGGAGAACACACAGAGTGAACCTGTTTCAAGTTCCAAAGCTCAGGAGATCAAGAGCAAAGTGTGCCAGGAGGAGCACCAAAAGTCTTCTAAGGAAGAATAGGGATGAATCCATTAGAAATTGGTAAGTTCGTAAGCTCAGGCGAGATAGAAAAAGTAGTGTGTGAAGAGTGGACTATTCTAAGTTGAGAAGCTCAGGAGAGATAGTGAAAGGTTTCACGAAGAGCACAAGTACACACCAGATACAAGGTCAAGTTTCATTCCCAAATCTTAGGAAGGATAGAGTTTCAAGAACGCAGGTGAGACCAAATTTATCAGGCTTGCAAAAGAATCAAAGGTCGAGGCATTTGAAGCATCGAAATCCTCCAAGTCTAGGATGAAAGCCATAATTTTAGGAGGAGGAGCACAACAACTGTTGGATAAGATGCAGAGGGAAATATGGATCGTTAGAACCCACATCCAAACAACATGATAAGCATGGAGGAGGAGATTAGGTTTGAGCTGTCAAATCTAGGTGAATGGACCAACATCAATTGCATCCGAAGGAAGTTGCACAAGGATTAAACCCTTATGTATACAGGAGAGTGGACTCATCAAATTCTAGAAGTCTCGACTAGATCGAAACTATCCATTGTCAGAAGGACAGGTGGAAACTAACTCATGTTCAATGAATTAGACACTAGAAGGTTTGCAAGGAGAAGATGAGTAAATTCACAAAATCATCCTAGACCATTGGATTCAAAAGGAGAGCTGGTGAATATCCACACACGTCGAAGAATCGGGAATCGAGAGCAATGGAGGAAGCTACTTCCAAAAGTATCGAAGGGTGAAGTCCTGAAATCATCAGGACTATCCATCAGAAGAGGCGCATGGTAGCCAATCAACATTTCAATGACTCATGACTGAGGGAATTCAAAAGGAAAATTTGCAAAAACTCATGAAATGCTAATTCACAACATCAAATCTGATTGTTGTATTGAGTCAGGTTGTGGACCATCGATCTGAAGCATTGACGTTTTAGAATTTCGAGAGTCAAGAGAATGAAGGTGAGTTGCATAGGGAATCCCTGATACATGAAGTCCTGGCGCGCTCAAATTTTGGGCCCCAGGTTGCAGCCAAGATTCACATTAGGAGGGTTCAAGGGAGGAGCTAAGGACCGTTAAGCCCTTTTCGACATTTCGGGACTTGGAGGAGTCGGGTGTTTTGGAATGAAAATCGCCGACATCCCAAAATGTGATGCACCTATTATGTAGGCCTATGGTCATAAGGTTGTGGTCACGTGAAGGGAGATCAAGCCTAGTGCTTGTCTGTGTGAGCTGAGTTCAATAGAAGGACTTATGGATTTTTTCAATGGATTCCAATAGGGAATCAAAGATCCACTTCATCTCATAGATAGATTGAATGATCCTTAGATTAGGAGGTCAGTGGACCCTACCGAGGCAAAGGGAGGGGGTTTGCACCATGTGGTATCATAGTATAGAATTTGTTTGTAGATTGTACGCAAAGGTAAGGATGTAAAGGAGATAGTTCAATACCATCAGGTGGTATCAAAAGATGAACTTCATCTGCATGCAGCAAGTGAAGGACAACAGAGTGTTAGTGATCTGTGTGAATTATTGTTGCAAGTTGAACAATAATGGTAAATAACCAGGTGGGTTGAGCCAGAATAACCAGTTGTTTTCTTGAAGGTGGAAAACTAAGATGGATGTTGAAGGCCATGGATGTGGTCTAATAGGATATCACCATTAGAAAAGCAAGGATGAGATAGACAAAGAGCTCAGCGAGATAACAACACAGGTGGAGAATATTTTATTTAAAATGCAATAGAATACAAAGGTGCATTGGGTATATGAGTGGCCCATGAAGAAGAAGATGAAGTGGCCCGTTCATAAATTGTTGGCCAAAGGACAGCAAAATCTATTGAGAATGTGGTTAAGGTATGTTGAGAGCCTCAGAGGTGAAGAGGATATGGTTCACATCTATGAGATAGAAACTGGGAAGAGTCTCAGGAACTTTCAGGTGAGCAGTGAAGAAAGTTCATATTTCCAGGTGGGAAATGATATGGGATCATTGGAGGATCTCATAGAATGCTATGAGGGTAGGGCATAAATATCAGATTTCTAGGTGGGAAAGGGAGAGGAGATGAGACTGTCTAACATTCTCATGAACTCAGAGGTGAGTTCATATCATCAAGATGTGCTGATGGAGGAGGATAAAAAATTCATTCTGATCATTGGAGGAATTGAAGTATTCCTACCAAACAACCCAGTTGAGGCCAAAGAATGTGTTGCAGATGCAAAAACAAAAGATGGAAAGCCAATAGTGATTGTCATAGAGGAAGAAGAAATGAATAAGATGTTGATATATGTCCCAGTAGAAGAATAGCATGAATATAAGGTGATCACTCCATGGGATAAGGAGTTAGAGATGTCGAAGGATTTTTTAAAAAATCCAGAACCAATAGATAACTACAATGAGTAGACAATCATGCAGATTGTGGGAGAAAAGAATTCAGAAGAATTGCTCAAAAATTTCAACCAGGAAGCTGGACAGATGATGAATGTAGTAGTGAAGCATGGATTAGAATAGGAAGCATAATTATAGTCTGGGGAGTAGTTTGAGGAAGTTGGAGTTGGACCAACACAAGGAGAACTGAGAGAATCTAGTTTGTCACAGGAAGTGACTAAGAAAAAAATAAGTGAAAAGGAGATTGCAGGATTGGATTATGCAGTAGAGTGGAAACTTAGTGCCACAAGGGGAGATGAAAATAACAAGGTGGTTTGAATTGATCCACCCATTACAAAAAATGAAGTGCAGGAGAGAGGACATCTAGAGAGCCAGCCACTGGAGAAGATGGACAAGGTGATTTATAAGATAAGAAGGATGATGTTTAGGTCAGCACAAGAATCTGTCAGCAGGGAGAAGCTGAGCAGAAGGAATTCTTCCATAGAAGCAGGGAAGAGGCTACAGTAGAAACAACAATGTAGTGGAGTAGATGGACAACTCCAAAATATATTTTTGGATCCAGGTGGATTTCAACAATAGAGATGGGAAAATAATGAGTAGGACAGCATGAAAAATTTATAGTAGTGGAGTATGATGCAGGAGCATCGCTCCAACCCATCGACGCATCAAATAGACAACACATCAAAGTGCACATTCATGGAGGAGACAGGCGCCATCCATCTCATTTTAAAATTTTAAATTGTAATTAAATGTTTGTAAGGCTAGTAGAGTCGAGACATGCTTTTGTACAGGCTGATAAGATCTAGATCTGATTCAGACTAGACAACCATTGAATGCAATTCAATGTAATTAATGAGAGTAGTTAGCTTGGAGGGAAGAGATCGGCGAGACCCATTTTGTAAAAATATCTTTGTATGTAGATTCATCAGAAGCAGCATGTAGAGAAAGAGAAGAAGAGAGAGCTGAGACTTTGTTAAATTCTGAGCTTGAACATATTCTAAACAGGAATGTTGAGATTAATTCCTGCATAAGAATATGTATTTGTTTATGAATTTATGAATGAATGTCTTTTATGCTTTTATGTGCATATGTTGTATAAGTATGTTTGATGCCATCTTCAGGGATAGATAGATTTTCTCATCTATTTAGGAGTTTCTTTGATTTCAATTTTGGGTTCTTTGTGGATAAATGCAAGGGGTTGCATGACAAAGTGTTGAAGAATCTTTGAGCCAGTGCAAAGAGTGCACATATGAGTTTTGTGGAATTCAGGAAAAGATGTGTCAGGAGGGCACACCATAGGAATCATAAGCTCAAGGGAGAAGCCACAATGTTATTGAATACTTTGGAGGTGAATACTATAAAAATGAAGGCACAGAGAGAAAATAGAATTGTTGAGGATTCTGTGAAGCTCTGCCAGAAGGGCATCGAGCAAGTGCAAAGAGTGCATGAGAAGAAAACTGTATCGAGTTCTAAGAAATGAGAAGTGTCGAGGAGAAGACACTTAGAGAGTTACTGAACACTCTGAAGGATCAGCAAGGTGTTCTTGAGAAAGAAGTTACTGGGAGTGCACTTATATCCTTTCAAGGAGCGAAGACAACACAGTTGTTGAATACTCTGGAGGAAGAATTGTGCAAGGCATGCACCATGCCAACACATGGATGAAGCGTTGAGAGACAACCATCTAAAGGGTATTCAAAGAGAAAGGATAACGCATAGAGTGAACTTGTTTCAAGTTCCAAATCTCAGGAGGTCGAGTGCAAAGTGTGCCAGGTGGAGCACCAGAAGTCTTCTAAGGAAGTAGAGGGATGAATCCCTTAGAAATTAGTAATTTCGTAAGATCGGGAGAGACAAAAAAATGATTCTGCGAAGAGTGGACTATTATAAGTCAAGAATATCAGGAGAGACAATGAAAGTTTGCATGAAGAGAGCAAGTACGTTCGAGAGCTGAGGTCGAGTTTCATTCCCAAATCTGAGGAAGGATAGTGTTTCTAGAATGTAGGTGAGACCAAAGTTATCGGGCTCACAGAAGAATGAAAGTTTGAGGTCTTTGAAACATCAAAATCTTCCAAGTCTAGGAAGAAAGTCGTAAGTTTAGGAGGAGGAGCACAACAACCATCAGATAAGATACAGAGGGAAATAAGGACCATTAGAACCCATGTCCAAATAACGTGATAAGAGCGCAGGAGGAGATCAGGTCTGATCAGTCATATCTAGGCATGTGGACCAACATTTGTTGGATCCAAAGGAAGACGCACGAGGATTAAACCCTTGTGTATGCAGGAGAGTGGACTCGTCAAAGTTCGAAAGTCTCGACTAGATCAGAACTGTCCATTGTTAGGAGGAAAGGTGGCAGCAAATCTGGGGTTTTCTTGGAATCGAACATCAGAATATTTGTAAGGAGCAGAGGAATAAATTCGTGAAATCATCCTGGACCATTGGATCTAGAAGGACAAGTAGTGAAGATCCACACACATTGGAGAATTAGGAATCAAGAGAAATGGAGGAAGCTACTTCCAAAATTCCCAAAGGGTGAGGTCCTGAAATCATTAGGACCATCCATCAGAAGGGATGCATGGCGATCGATCATCATTTTTCTAACTCATGACTCAGGTAAGTCAAAGGAAAAGTTTTCGAAAACTCGTGAAATGTGAATTCACGACATCAAATCTGAGCGTTGGATCGAGTTAGGTTGTTGGTCGTCAATATGAAGCATTGACGTTTCATTATTTCGAGAGTCAGGAGAATGAAGGTGAGTCACATCAGGAATCCCCAATACGTGAAGTCTCGATGCACTCGAAGGTTGAGCCCCAGGTCGCAACTGAGATTCACATCAGGAGGATTCAAGGGAGGAGCTAAGGACTGTTAATTCATTTTCGTCATTTTGGGACTTGGAGGAGTCGAGTGTTTTGGAATGAAAATCCCCAACATCCTGAAACGCGACACGTCTATTGTGTAGGCCTGTGGCCACAGGGTTGTGGTCATGTGAAGGGAGATCAGGCCTAGTTCTTTTCTGCATGGGTTGAGTTCAATAGAAGGACATGTGGATTTGTTCGAGGGATTCCAGTAGGGAATCAAAGATCCACCTCATATCGTAGATAGAATGAACGATCCTTAGACTGGGAGGTCAACGGACCCTACCAAGGTAGAGGTAGAGGGTCTGCACCATGTGGTATCAAAGCACAAAATTTGTCTTCAAATCATAGGAAAAGGTGAGGAGATAAAGTAGATAGTTAAATACCATCAAGTGGTATCAGAAGATGAACTTCATATGCATGCAGCAGGTGAAGGAAGACAAAGTGTTAGTGCTCTATATACAGGTGATATTGATACCATAGAAAATAATTATTCCATATAAATAGATCTAACACATTATGGCCCTATTGTAGTTGTTGAATGATCTTGCACCCCTCTTGATATTACTTCCATTATGTCATTTCTTCTTCCACCTAATCATATTGTGGAATAGAGAAATAGAACATAGTGAACCCTCTCTTTCTTTTTTATTTCCATGAAAGTGCATATTCAAAAATATTGTGTTTTCCTTTTTGTAGATAATTTCAAAGCCATAACCTATCATATTTATAACCCATTATCTCTTCTCGTTTGAATATATTCATTGCTCCAATAACTAATTCAAACTATCATGATATTGTTTTAGCTTGAAGTGTCTTCTTATTAGGTAAGGGTGTCATTACTTAACTTTGTGTATTATGGAAAACATTTGTTTTTCATAAATTGGTTTGAGTAAGTTTTTTCCTTTAATTTTGTTTCTTTCAAAGGAAAATAAAATTTCTTCTTGCATTAAAAATGAACAAATGTTGTGGCCTAAGGCATCACACTCCAAAAAAATGTTTTTGCGAAGTTAGGTTTGGCCAATGTAGGAGTTGTGCACATAGCCTCCTTAAGTTTCTCAAACTCTTTAGTTTCTTCTTGATTCCAATAAAACGGTTCCTTCTTTAATAATGTTGTTAGAGGTGCTATTATTTTACCATAGTTCTTGAAAAACTTGTAGTAATAGCTTGTCAATCCTAATAATTTTCTAAGTTTCTTCAAGGCTTTGGGAATTGGACATTATCTCATAGATTTAATTTTGTTAGGGTCCATTTTTATACCTTCGTGAGATACAATATGATCCAAATATTCCACTTCTTGAACCCCAAAAGAACAATTGGAAGTTTTATAGCCTTAATTTCAACCCTAGAGGGTCAAAATGAAAAACAATAGAAGATGAAATCCAATACATAACTCTAGCTCAGGATTCAAACCACTTTTGAAGGGTGTCCCTTGTCATACATGGAGAATATGATACTAGGTACTGGTCAACTATAGTTAAACCTACGACACCCTATGTAACCTTCTAGATTCCCAGAGTTTTGAAGGGACGTAAGTGAGGGATGGGTTTGTTGTTTGTGGAATGAGCCTTGGAAATCACATCATTTGAGTATTCATTGGTCTCTAGAAKATCTAGAAGATCACCTAAGCCTCTTCAAAGGAAATATGTAAAGAAGGAAAATATTGAGCATGAGAAAGAGGAATCATTTAYAGATATGTTGGCATAGGGGMAGACCCAGAGTTCAATKCTCAAGAGCGCACCAACAAAKCCCTAACTACCATCCCTTTCGGCAACACCTGTGAAGCAAATGAAGTCTCACCCGAGGTAGAGGCAGGGGTGGTTGCAGGACCCAGGTGTCTGCAACCTTAGCTAGGACAYAGATCTATGATTATCTTTCTTACAACACACTTAGCATCAATTATYTCCTAACATACATTCATTAATACACTTCACCGAAAGCACAGAGTACCGCAATAAYTACTYAKATCTGRCACTTACCAATGATAAATAGGTTATACTCAATAGATTAAGAACTTAGYGTCTTATGTATCACATCTAGCATGMATTYATATCCCATAAGCACAAAGMATCAATWAGCCTATMTAAACATATCAGAGMACTTAGCAAGAGAGAGACAAACACATCAKCACAATGCATCGAGTTACCGTGGTTCACCCCCACCGTGGGGCTATGTCCACAAAGTCTTCTTTATATTATCTTGGTCAAGAAGTCACATCACGGAGATTCAATGACCCTTACCCTRCACAGAACAAGAGATYTRYRCAGCTTGCTAGATCCTCTTTCCCCAGGTAGATCCAAGCACTAAGCCTTCTCACACTTTGTTCACTCAGCACTATTACAACACCCACAGAGTACAACACACACAGAGATCCTACAATCACACAGATCTCTGATCACATAGATCCAACTTATGCACTAAGGCATTGACTAGATAAGGCCTATTCTTACATTACCTAGACCTCTACTTATACATAGAAAAATCCCTAAACAATGGTCTACATCCCTTTCCCATTACAATATTCCCAGAAAAACCCAAAAAGGTTCCACAAAAGGTGGCAAGATCCTACGATCTCTATTTCTCTATGCACTCTATCTTCGATAGGAAATCGAAGTACCAAATGGTCAACTATGACCAAGTATTCCTCAAAACTTGGTTGAGGGCCAACATGCCCCCAAAACTCACCCGTGACTCATCCTGAGTCACTCGTCTCTGGGTAACTTTTCCTCGAAGGCCTCGAGCTTCTCTCGAGCTGCTTCAACCTGTTTCTTTGCTACTGCTTCTTGCTCGACAAAATCTTGAATGAGTGTGTTACTAACTGGTCCTTCTAAGAGCTTCTCCATTGTGTTCAGGACCTGTTCCAGGTCTGTACCTTGGCTCTCAATCTCTAAGAATAGTTGACATGCCCTATCCTACAAAGGTTGATGTTGTTGTGTCACTTCCATGACCTTACTCTGGAACATATGAATCTTCTGCTACACGACGTGTTATTCATGGGACCTCTTCATTTTATCTATGGTCGGTAGGGCCTTTAGCTATACCTATAACATCTTGGCTTGGTACTTCACCTCCTGGAGTTGTGACTCCAATTTATGCAATTCAGAGTTCTTGGATAGGATCTCATGTATATGTGCACTTCTACTACTTAATTGCTTACATTCTTCAGTGAGTGCCTTAATCCTTTCTACTGTACTTTGGGCATTCACTTCTCGTTGGTCACATTCTTCTTGTGGAGTAATTGGTATAGCTTGGAGATCTAGTTCTACTACTCTTTGTTGCAGTTGTTGAATGACTTTAGCAAGCTTGATTACTTAGAGTTCTATGGGTTCTTTTTCCTTATGTTATAATCCAGTCACAAAGATAAATGCTCTATTGACTGCTTCTTCGATCTTGATTTGCTTCGCGAGAAGTTGCTCCTTCTCCTTTTGGATATTTGTGCTTTCTTTATCAAACTTCTCTTGGATGGCCTCCTTCTCTTGTTGTGCAGCTTGGCACTGCTCTATGATTTCCTCGTGTGCATTCTTTAGGGCTTAGGTGGCCTGCATTGTTACTTCTTTTACTTTCCAAAGGCGTACTTTGACTAAGTAGGAAATCTTGGGAAGTTGAACTAACTCATCTCCTGCTTTGGGTGTTCCTTATGGCATAAGCACAGTGGAGACTGAGGGGTTAAAATAGAGGGCTCGTTGTACTCCTTGGAGCTTGGTTTCAATTCTGTTGTATGTCGTTTCTTGCTTGGCCTCCTTCTTTTCTAATATCTCTTCTATAGATTCATTCAAAGTCACGAGGACAAAGCTGAAGTCATCTGGATTGAGCGTGGTCTTCATCTTGGTCATGATCGCTTTGGCTTTCTTCTTAATGGAAGACTTCAAGGGTGATCCGTTTCTTTTATTTAGAACTTCGACTTCATCTTCTGGTTGTTTTTTAACTTCTTCTAGGTCTTCGTCATTACCTTCTTCATCTGGTGTGATGGAAGCTATCCTTACAAAATGACTATCCACATCTTGAACTTCTTGATTTTTCTTCGTCTCCTTTGTCTTCTTTGTCTTCTTTGTCTTCTACATATTACTGGGACCAGGTGTGTCCTGCGCAGCTTCTAGGCTACTGATCTCTAAAATATCCATCAAATCTACTGCAATGATGAGATTCATCGACCATTCCTTGGTGATCTCTTCAAGGTCTTCTTTTGTTAGTTTATAGTAGGACTACAGTTGTTCCTAGTGCTCATCAATGCGTGGAGTTAGGAATGTGAAGTGGAAGTATGCGTTGAAATTCATTAAGGGTCTGAATCTATGGATTATGTTCATAGTAAATGCGAGGTGTGGATTGTATCGTAGTCTTCAACTGGATGTAGTATCTATGAAAGAGGGCATTCAACTGCCATTTCTTGCTCATATCTGTCATGTACCATAATGTGTTGAACTTCATAGCCAATGGTTCAAACAATAGGGTTTCAGGAAAAATGACATCCTTCAGCATCTCCCATTCTATGAAGGCGATCAGGATGAGAATCCAGCTGAAGTGGAACTCATATCCTTGGTATTTCTCTTCTCCACAATCCAATTCAAGTTGATCTTTCAAGTACTTCGACCAGTTCATTTGGACTCCTTCTACACATTTTCCAGTGAGATCAACTACAAACCTAGATACTTGCATCAGTCTTTCCTTGCAGACAAAATTTCTTGTGATCATATGACAGGCGAGGCACACTGTGCCACTGTCAATAGAGGTTACCTTGTAACCTCGAACGCCTTTTTCAACATTTCCATGGGCCTCTTTAATCTTCTGTGAAAGAGCACAATCTATGGTATTTCAAAGGCAATAGTCTTGCAGGTCAGGGCCCTGCATTCTTATCTCGATGATCTGATTGATTAGTGCCATATCAATCGTTATACGTCGGTTCAACCAGAGATATCCTCCATGGTAGCTCACCAGTAGAAATTTTATGCAAGAGTTCACCTCCCAGTGCCTGGTAAAGTGTGGAATATTCATTACATTAAGTAAGGTGGACTGCGTGAGGTTCATCATCCATTCTTGAGGGATGATCTTGGAATTATTCCCCTTTGTCATCGTCAGATACTTGTGCAGGGAAAGCATATTGTAGGCTTCCCGGTCACCCAGGTTGAAGTCGCAAAACTTCAATGTTGCGATCTTGGTTTGCTCAGTGTGAACTGTGTGCACACCCTTTGTTAGGTATGCAGTGATCATAGGATAGTAATAATCTCGGGGTACACTGTCACGGTTGATTTCACCTTTCATAGGAGTTATGTAAGAGGGAAAGATGCTTGGGATCAGCTTGACATTCGTGATGTCATATCTATGTTTAGTATGTTTATCGGTGGTCTGTCGAGATGGTCCAGCTCGAGTAGTGGATGGAGAAGTTGCTACTTCTCTTGACGATGAGGCTTGGACTCCGGTGGACATTCCTCTTTTCAACATAAATCTTTCAGTTCTTAAGCTAGCGAGTAATTCTCTGATCAGGGGATCAAATTTTGCTCAAACATTCAAAGTAATCAGAATCACTTCAAATCGAATGAGAGCATAAGCCTCATCGTTGCAAACCCAATGCAACTCATTTGGGTTCAAATGGACCTCAGGAGCGAGAGATATCACGTTCTGTTCAAATTTACAAATAGGCAAAAAAGGGTTGTTGACTGTACAGTCTGTACAGATGCTGACATGGCAGGTTGTATGACACGTGGCAAGTCGTATGACACATGGTAGGATAGCATTCAGATAGTTGGTAGGTGACTTGGCATGTTTGGCAGTGAATGGAACGATGACACCTGGCCTAGTTAATGGCTTCCACGTGTCATCCATTGTTTTGTTTAAAATTTATGTCGTTGGTTGGAGTCGACCTTGCGACCTCCAGGAAGGGGCAAAGACTTGGAAAAAAGTCGCCAATCGACGTGCCACCATTTGTTACTTATTATATATATGGCATGGAATATATATAAGTTTGAATGTGCGGGTGGTTTGGGCCACGACCGCGCCAGGGATTAGCCCCAGCCCTTGGTTGCACGCTATATAACATATGACCCACAGCTATAGTGTATGGGCATGCGCGTGTGGTTAATGTTTGTTCCAACGGTTATTTCAATGACCGTCATTTGGCCTTTGACCATTGGTTTATGAAATGAGAGCCATGTTTATGCTAGTGTGTGGTCACATGGGTCAATATGACCTGACCCTTGACGGTTAGGGTCTAGGTGCGCCCATAACTATCCTACAGTTTGCACGATTCACACGGTTGCATCCGGTGCTAGTTTTTTATGCTTAAATATGCATGTGGGCTAGGTTGAGCCAGGAAATGTGCATTTTGTAGATGTAGAGACAACAAGCTTGAAGGGGGGACATCTGGGAAGCCTATATTCTTCAATTTTTGGCCAAATGAGGTGCCGAAAAAGCCCAACTAGGGGTTTTTGGACGTTCTAAAGCCATTGGAGCAGTCTATTTGAAAGTTTGAGCATTGTAAAGCACATTTTTGAGCACTTTGAGAAAATAATACAAATGATCCATTAGAAGCTGGACCGGGAGATGTAGCCCAAGAGAAGGGTGAACTCCTTTATCATTTGTTGTGTTATGTGTTTTCTGTTCATTGATTATGCTGTTGTTTATATGCATCTTGAATGAGTAAATCCTATTAAAATTTTTGTTGCAAAGATGATCCATTTTCATTTTTAACACATCAATTTTACTTGCAAATATTTTCAAGAATACAAGTCTTCTTCATTTTTAGATCAAGTTGGTATCAGAGCATAGGTTTTTGAAGACTTGATTATTTGCAAGTGCTTTGTTTTCTGATTCTCACAAGGTTGAAACTCACAAGAGGAGAAGGTCAACTTGTAGAGCCAAGTTATCATCCTTCAAGGAGGAAGCATATACCATCACCGCAAGTTTCAAGGAGACATTCACCAAGTATGGCTCATGAAGAGAGTCATGAACATGTTCCTACAGAAGATGAAGATCTCAGAAAGGATGTCATGGAAATGAGAGAGATGATGAAGATCTTGATAGAAAGGA
>JZKD02S0920557.1:0-11868 GCA_000966675.3 Picea glauca | reverse complement strand
AGGGTGATTTATTCCAAACGAATTGGGTTATTAGACAACCCCGGACCGATTCCACTCTCTTAGTTGACGGACGGTCAATTTTTCCCGTCAACAGTGTTGTAGTTGCCATCAATGCCAAAGGGGGAGATTGTTGGAAAAAGTTTAACAAGTAGTGTATGCTTGTCATTGATGGAAAGTACAATAGTGGAGATGGAAGGATAAGAAGGATAAAATACCTTGGGGATTTGGACGTGAAAGCTCGGGAGGAACATCATTAAGGAAAACGCGCACAACAAAGCTCAAGATACAAGAGTTTGCAGAGGAGAAGGAAGATAGAGATCCAGTGACTGTTGGATCCCATTCAAATTTCCCGAAAGGCCAATAGCTGTCAGATCTACAGAATTTGCGAGGGAGATAAGCCATCGGGAGATTGGAGTTCTCAAGGTCGTGAGAATCGGGACATTGAAAGTCTCGATATCCCAACCTAATCAGGGCCATCCATTTGGAAGGACGCGTGGCACCGATTGGGTGCCACTGAGAGAAGCTCGACAGGAGGCTTCATTACAGAATCGGGAATCAGAGTTTCATAAGTCCCGTGAACAATTACAACAGAAACCCCGAAATTGCGATGAAAGAAATCTCGACTGAACCTGAACCGTCAGATCAACATGTGATCTAGACCATCGATCCAACTCACGACAGCAGACCACGTTAGCTAGGGACACGTGGCACAACCAGATAATGACAGGTGTCAGGCAGATTCAACACTTCAGGCACATGTAAGTCACGAATCAGAGTGACACATGGCAGTATTTAACACATGTCAAACCACGTGTCACTTCAACATAGTATCAAGGATCAGGACTTTGAAATGACAAAGTCACTTGACATCAGGAATTTTGATTTCACGATGAGGGATTTCATGAATTAATCCCAGTCATTGAATAAAGATTGCATATGGACCATTGATTCAAGTCTGTATTGGAGTTTCGTGGATTGCGAATTCGAGAGGCAAAGAACTCATTGCATCAAGAATGTTGATTTTGCGATATGCGAAATCATGAAATGATCTGAGCCGTAGGATCAAGTGTTGATCAGGACCATTGATCATAGCCCGTATCGGAGTTTCGGGGATTGCGAATTCATGAGGTAAAGAAAACAATGCAACGAGAATCCTGATTTCGCGATATGTGAAATCGCGAGTGAATCTGGACCGTCAGATCCAGAAATGATCAGGACCGTAGATGTAACTCCATATCGAAGTTTGGGGGAACTTGAATTCAAAATGAAAAGAACTCAATACAACAAGAATCTCGATTTCATGATGTGCAATATCACGATCCAATCGTGGCCATTGAAACAAGTTCATATCTGGACCGTTGGTTCAACTCCGTGTTGGATTTTCATGAATTGCAATATGGAGAGACATAAGACTATGGTCAGAGCCCTTGGTCAGAGAAAGAGAAGGAGTCAGTCTGGATAAGCTCCACATCATAGTTTCGGGTATCGGGATTTGTAAGTGACTAAAACTATGAACACCAAGAGTGCCAAAATCACAATATATGAAATCTCGATTGGATCTGAACCGTTGGATCAAGTATTGATCGTAGGGATACTATTGCATGCAACAGTAAAACTACCAGAAACCACTGATGGTTTCAGCCAGAGGACTAGAAGACACTTGGGAAAACGACTAGATAAGCTGAAGAGTTACGATGAAGATCACATAGAGTACTCGAGAGGTGGAGAATATTGGCACAGTTGGAGCATGCAGAGGAATGGAGAACATTTCATCCACAAGATGCATAGAATATATAAATAAATAGTACAGAGAAGAGAAGGGGTTGTTGTTGTTGCTGTTGCTATTGGAGGTTGGTGTGATTGTTGCTTGTAAAGGTGATTCAGTTGTGAAGAAGGATCAGAGTGCAGTAGTTGAATAGAACAGAAGAGGAACTGTGCAGAGAATGGAGCTGGCACACAGAGCATAAAAATAAGAATACCAGACAGTGCAAGTGATATGTGCAGAAAGGCAGTGTGTCATAAAGAGAAACGAGATGCAGCAGAATAGTGATAAGTCGGGTAATCCACTGTTAAACATTATATCACTGTAATAAGTTTCAGAAGCAAAGATTTATATTTCAGGGTGGTTGGGAGGTGCTAGGGAGGACTGTTGTCCTTAGAGGTTCAGGTGGTTTCTTGAACACAGGGAGTTGGTGCTTTCTTCTAGTTGGTTCTATAGAAACCAGGGAGTCGGTGCTTCCTTCTAGTTGGTGCTAGAGAAAATAGAGAGTTAGTGCTCTCAACAAGTTGTATCTTGCAAAGTTGAGGTTGTAGCCTCATTATGAGTTGGTTCTCATATGTATGATACTGTAAATAATGTAATCATTACTTATCATATAAAATAAAAGAGGATTTTACCCTGCATGGGTTTCCTCGGAAAATATCTATCTCTGTGTTTCTCATATATGAGACTGATGTTGAATGTGCATGTGTTTATTTCTCTTCATTATTGTGATCATCATTCAGTGTTTATGCAAAGAGTTTTAAAAAGAAACATAATTGTTTAAGCTCAGTAACAACTGATTCACCCCCCCCCCCTCTTAGTTTTCCAACAGGGGTCATGTCAGGTCTTCCTATAGCTTTCCAAGTTCCTTCTATCATAATGTTCACCTATGTTTCTTCATCCAAAACACAGTTAATGTCGAAGTATCCTATTCTCACTTTGATCTATTCTTTCTTCTTGAAGATCTCTAACAACCTAACATGTTGGTAGTTGTTCAAGGTATCTCTCATATGTAGCAATATCTTTTCTGATTATTTCTGGGTTTCTGCTATAATCTTGGTTTCTTGATCTCCTGCTTGCTCTATATTTAGTTTTTCGAGTCTAGCAATCATTCTAGGGCAATACAATACTTCATGGTCCATAGACTTACAACAAATACAACTGGGTCTTTTCCTAGGGCATTCCTTAGCAAGATGTATGGGCCTTCTACAATTGTAACAAAGAGCTAATCCTCTCTTTCTCTTCAACAATCCCCAACTTTTCATGTACTGTGTGCTAGGATTATAACAGTTAGCCTACAAAAATTTATTTCCAGGATCCTGCATCCATTGGTTAGTCCCAAAATTCTTTCTATGCATAGGTATAACATATCTATCACTATATTTATCAGATCTATTGATATCAAACTTTTTTTCATCCATTAATGCCCTAGTTTTGAAGCTAGGACATAATCTATCAAACATACCTAGATCCATGCTTTAGAAACAAAAAATTTCACTTATCTTATTTCTACAAAGCACAAATCTTCCAGATTTAAGACTTTTAACTATTCTTACCTTTATCAAAGCACATAGCTTACATATATTACCTTTTTCTTGCAGATCTGACTTCTTTCTTCGTAGATCTGACTTCTCTTCGTCATATATGACCTTTCTTTCTCATCACAAAGCTTCGTAGGTCAAATAGAATATTGCGCACTAGGGAAACAAACCTATGCACGGAGATTATTTCACACAAAGCTTCTTCCTTTTCAGTTCCTAGCAATCACAGTTCCAGGTCCTAGCAATGGAACCATTTGTTGGAACAGGGGCAGACCAAGGTTTCAACGCTCAAGAGAGAACCAACAAAGCCCTAACTACTGACCCTTTCGGCAACACCTGCGAAGCAGATGAAATCTCACCCGAGGTAGAGGCAGTAGTGGTTGCATAACTCAGGTGTCTGCAACCTTAGCTGGGACATAGATCTATGATTATCTTGATTACAGTGCACTTAGCATAAGTTATTTACTAACATACATTCATTAATACACTTTGCAGAAAGCATAGAGCACCATAGTAATTACTCAGATCTATCACTTAGCAATGATAAACAAGTTATACTCAATATATTAAGCACTTAGTATCTTATGTATCACATCTAACATGCATTCATATCCCATAAGCACAAAGCATCAATAAACCTATCTAAACATATCAAAGAACTTAGCAAGAGAGATACAAACACATCAGCACAGTACACCGAGTTACCATGGTTCACCCCCACCCTAGGGCTACGTCCACAAAGTCTTCTTTATATTATGTTGGTCAAGCAGTTACAACACAGAGCTTCAATGACCCTTACCCTACACAGGACAAGAGATCTGCGCAGCTCTCTAGATCCTCTTTCCCTAGGTAGATCCAAGCACTAAGCCTTCTCACATTATGTCCACTTAGCACTATTACAGAACGTAGAGAGTACAACATGCGCATAGATCTTACAGTCACACAAAACTCTAATCACATAGATCCAACTTATGAACTAAGCCATCAACTAGACATGGCCTCTTCTTACATGGCCTAGACCTCTATTTATACATAGAAAAAGGCCTAAACAATGGCTGACATCTCTTTCCCATTAAAATATTCCCAAAAAAACCCAAAAAGGTTCCACAAAAGGTGGCGAGATCCTGCGATCTCCGCTTCTCTATCGGCTCTGTCTTCGATAAGCAGTCGAAGTACCAAACGGTCAACTATGACCAAGTATTCCTCAAAACTTGGTCGAGGGCCAACAAGATATATGCTACCGAAATTTAAATGTGCTTCCCCATATACATCAGTTGTAATAAAGTTGCCTAGATTGGTTGAAGAGATAAGGAGGATCAAGAAGAAAGGGGAAAAGGGGAATGCATCTACACTAAGAGGTCATTTTCTTTATGTTTTTACATTATTCAGATTAATAGATCAATGGGTTTCTCCTATGAATGTTTTTTTTTCATTCATAAATGTTCATATATGATTTTTTACATTATAGATCAGGTTAGACCAAATCTAGGTCTAGGATTCTAACACCAAGAAAAGAAGTAGGAAGTACAATTTATTGTCTTTTGTGTGCGGGAAGCATGATATGGAGGCTATATATGGAACTTCAGGTCTGCAAAAACTAGGATATATGAACAACAACCTTCAGGAAAAGGTATGTTATCTATGTCACTTATTATTTTAATCATGAATCCAATTGCTTGCGTCTAAGGGGAAGCCATAGAAGTCTATCCCTCTTTATGTATAGGATTAGTAGGCATATCCTAGGGATATCTCGCTATCCACTCATGATATTTTATCCATAACATAAGCAGTGACTCCATTGGGGAAGGATCTTCGATTCTTCTCTAGTTCAGAATCCCTTTCCTTTTATCGTCTATTTTTATTTGATTTTTTTCTTCCTTGATAACCTCTCAAATGTTTTATGCCTAATATTTGATTGGTTCTGAGTCAGATCTCTCCTTTTGAAAAATTCTATAGATTATATCTTGTTGCACTATTGTTGACAAGCGACTAGTCGTGTGTTGTAGGTTAGTGGACCTGCAACACCCCCTATAAATAGGTAAAGTTGGAGAATTATCAGATTGATATGATCAGATATAATTTATATGGTCCCAAGAACCTGTGATTGGTTTGTGCCTATAGATATTGTCTCTGATTGGGTCCTTTTTTCACACCTTTGGTCTTCAATTTTGGTTTGATGTGTGTTAGTGTGGCATGTTTGGATTACTTGGTTAATATTGTTTGTTTTTTATTGATCCATTTAAGTTGGGAAGTATACTCAATAGATCTGATCATATTTTGTAATCTCTTGTATTGATTTCATTTGGTTTGTTTTTCCTTTTGTGATTAGTGCTCATTACTAGGTCCAATTTCATAGGAATGTTTTGGGTTAGATTATTGTAAAGACATTGGATTGGGATTTTTAGCACCACTGTCATTTTCCTACAACCCTTGTTTGTTGATTTGTTGGTTTTCAATTTCCAAATTGTGTTCTTGATTAGATTAAGAAAATTTTGCATCATATTTGGAAAAATAAAATAAAAAAATTGCATGCTTACAAGATTTTGAAGCATTGTTGATGTGTTTGGTTTGATTTTTTTTTTTTTCATGGTTTCTTGGTGTTTGATATTGCATTTTGAAGTTTTCAAAGAAAAATATTTATTTTCCCTCCCATAGTTATAATTCATTGAATTGAACAAGTGCATCATAATTCATTCATTTCTTTGGTTGGGTCAGTAGTAAACACCATAAAATTTTCATCCATTTTCCCTTTGACATAAACAATAACTGTAAGAAAAGATTCATACAATTAAAATCAACCATACTCTTTTCTTTTATAGCAAGCCAACATTCGATAGGTTTAGCACCTTGGAATAGGATTGAAGAGTGAATTATCCAAGGCAATAGAAATGAAAACTAGAGTCATTAAAGAGTGTAAAACCCATTTTTTCAACCAATGTCTTAGGAATATCCTCTAACACATGAGTCACGCATGAGGTCACATTAGGCAAAGTATGAAGATTACCCCTTTCTATTTTTTTGGGTGTTTGCGATATCACTTCAATTATTACGTATACGGGGGTTTCATTCATGCCAGGCCTATATGCGAGGTATTTCCATTAAAGATTTAGGTATAGTTGATCTATGTGGATATCAGTGGACACCCACCTATTCCACTGGCTTGAAAAACATTTTTCCAACTTGGCATTTTTTGGGCAGTTTTTTGGTTCCCAAACTTTCGAGGTCATTTTGAGGCCCTAAACGACATTTTTTTGGGGATTTTGGGCCCAGGTGATTGCCAAAGGCACTAGCTTGCGCCAATATAAAATCGTTCTTCTCGGTTAGACATTTCCAACTAGCTATCATGTGCCTAAAATTAAAATCGTATGAAAAAGTTACGACCTCGAGAAGTTGATGTACTAACTTACCCAAACGGGGCCCACGTGACTTTTGGCGCTTCATATCCTAGGGTTAGGTTTTTGGATGTCTAGGGTTTCTTACATTCCTGTTTATTGTAAAAATTCCTTCAAAGCCTCATTGTAATCATCTTCTTATGAATGAGCGTAGTCATCACATCTCTTCTGAGAGATTATCTGCCACCATTCCAACAAGATTGTTTTCCACTGCATTTTACAATTTTAGCTTATTTCCTTATCTTCTATTATTCTGTGTTAAGGATATTTTAATAATCTGTATTAATTTTGTTTTCCTCATAAAATATGGATCAGTGGTATCATAGCAGTCTACTCCTTGTTGTCTTAATGCATGTTCCCAACGAGTTCAGGGTACAAATAATTGGGTCTCGAGCTTGTTTTTCTTGAGGAAAAAAGATCTTGCATACCTAAGCGACCTCTCATGGCAAGATAAAAGAAATATGATGGGAAAGGAGATCCTTTAAAAATGTTTCTTCAGGAAGCCCTCACGTAACAAAGGAACGTGATGATGGATAGTTTCAAGAAAATCCTTCGGCAGCTACCAAAAAGAGACGTGCCTTCCTCGAGTGGAGGCATCTCCCCCTTCAAGGTACAAATCAACTTCAATATTTCTATATTTCAAGGTCAATTAGACACAGATGTTGTAGACAAGTGTTTAAATCTACTAGAAGGGTATTTTTCTATCCATAAATTTCCAAATATATAAAATATTACTTTTGTGCTCCTCAAAGTCATTCACCATGTCAAAGATTGGTGGGAAACTTTCTGTGAGAAAAAGGAAACAGAGGAACCCTCATTATTTACAGTTGTAGGCACCTGGGAAAATTTCAGGGATGTTATTAAGGAAAAATACTACCCTATCAAAAGTTATGAAGAATTGTATACCAAATGGACCACACTGCGGAAAGAAAGAGACCAATTAGTGTCATAGTTCACCAATATATTCCATACATTACACACCAAGCTAGGTATCAAAGATTCAGAGAGAAATTTTGTGCTGAAGTATCACGGTGCTCTGCCTAGATACATCCAGATTGAAATGGAATTTCTAGACATCTCATCCTTGGGTGTGGCCTACCGATATGTCGTCAAAATATATAAGAATATCTAACAAAAGATGCAACAATTTGGGCCTGGGAACGCACAACAAAATCCAAGAAAGGGTAGCCCCAACCCACAAATCAAAGGACAGAAAAAATATGGATAGTATCAAGAAAACCAATCGAAGATGCAAGTAAAGAAGAACACTATAAAGATAAAGAAAGATACTGGGAAGTGGTGCAACTTCCATAAGATCCCTTGGCATAACATTGTTGATTATTTCTCAAAGCAGTCGCTAGTGGATGAAGTGAAAGCCTCTGAATGAGATGAGGGTTGTGACTTTGATTCAGAACTAGAAAGGGGAAGACAAATCATTGATCTAGAACCCAGTGCCACCGTTTCTACCATCAAGCTCCATCCTGGTGAACCAAACGAGCCAGAATAAGGTGAGTGATTCTTCCATTCACAGATGTGGGTAAAATGCACCACGATTCACTTCATCCTTGTTAGAAGTATCTAGAAGAACCTGATCTTAGAAGTGGTATTCAAGCACCTGGACCTGCCGACAATGCCGCACACATAAACCTACACCATTGGATGGGTCCTCCCAGGAATCAATCTCTGTATAAGCCAATAGTGTTGAATGTTGTACGACATAAAGCCTTTCAAAGATGAGGTATTGTGTGATGTTTCTGTTCTTGAGGTTTGTAATGTTATTTTGGGCCAACCTTATTTATGGAAAAGTCATGTTGTATATGAGTTTAGGCCTCGTAGTTTTATTATTACTTTGAACAGGATATTGTACATGATACTTGAGGTAGTCCCTCCTAGTGATATTTCCTTGATCTCTCCCAAGAAATGCAGGAAGGTCATCTCTTAGACCGGGAAATTTGTCTTCTTCTTGATTCTCTCTCAAATTGACTGAAATATCCCAGCCACATCCAAGGCCTCTGCAAACAATCTCTCCACACAACAGAAGAAAGTGAATAAGGTCATGGAATAATACTCAGATATATTCTCCTCTCCTACTGGGGTACCTCTGCACTTCTAGGTCAAGCATCCCATCGATCTGACCCCAGGCGCACTGCTACCCGATGGGATAGTCTACCACCCATCTCTATTATAAAACAAGGAGATCAAGATGTAGGTCCAACAAATTCTCCACAAGGGGCACATCCATCCCATCCCATTTCCTTGTTGGATCCCAATCATGTTGGTGAAGAAGAAAGACGAGACCTGGAAACTCTTCATTGATTATCGGGCTCTGAATAAAATCACAGTCTAAAACTAGTACTTGATTCCCCAAATCGATGACCTCCTTGATCAGCTCACAAGGACCAAATACTTTAGTAAGATTGATCTAAAGTTTGGATACCACCAAGTCACAATAGAAAAAATAGATGTATGGAAGACCGTCTTCAAGTCAAAAGAAGGCCTTTCTGAATGGTTGGTCAGGCCCTTTGGTTTGAAAAATGCTTCAACAAATTTTGTGAGGATGATGGATGATATCCTACGAACTTTCACCAATACTTTTGTAGTGGTTTATCTGGATGACATCCTCATCTACAACAAGACTTGGGTAGAACACTTGCATCATATTCAACAGGTTCTGCACACCCTGCGACATCACAAACTATATGAAAACTTGGAAAAATTATCCTTCGGCATGGACATGGTCCATTACATAGGATACATCATTGATCAACATGGTATGCATGTGGATCCATCCAATATCCAGGTCATCTGTGACTGGCCAAGCCCAACCACACTCACTAAAGTTCGGAGCTTCTTGGGCCTCGCCAATTTCTATCGCAGTTTTATCTTGGGATTCTCTCATATTGCATGGTCCCTCAACTAAGTAACTAGGGGTGGAGGTAAGGGAAAATTTGTGTGGGGCATATCCTAATAAAAAGCCTTCGATGACTTGAAGAAATGTTTGTGCTCATACCCATTACTTTCATTACCAGACCTGCAAAATCTCTTTGATATCGAGACAAATGCTTCAAACTATGTTGTGGGCATCGTTCTCACTCAACATGGCCACCCTGTGTTATATCATAGTGAGACAGTATCATATGATGTCCATAAGTACCCTAGTTACGACAAATAAATATACTCCATTGTGCAATCCTACCTCTAGTGGAGACATTACATTCTTAGGAAGGAGAAAGTCATCCACACTGATCACAATCCACTACAATTCATGAAGACCCAAGAAAAATTCCACAATGACTACCATCATAAGTCATCCACATACTTACAATAGTTCCACCTCAACATCAAGTATAAAAAAATAAGTACCAACCTATTTGTTAATTGGCTCAAATGACCTCCAGTCGTGATACTCACCATGGTTCTAGATTCTTGGGGCCATGAGACCTTCGGATGACCCCACCTATATGAGACAAACACTAAATTCTCCACCACCTACCAAATGTTGGGCTCCAACACAGTGGTCTCTAATTTCCATATTAAGGAGGGGTTGTTGTGTTGTCTAGGCCAAATCTGTGTTCCATCAAGTGACTGTGTGAAGATGATTTCGAAGCTCACTACAGTCGAGTGGCAGGACACTTTGGCATCTAAAAGATAGTGGTAGTGCTACAAAATCATTTAAATCGGCTGAAACTTTGGCAAGATGTCGACAAGTATATCATATCCTTCACTGCCTGAGCTATTGTCGAACCAACCACTAAGAAACAAGTCTTCTACACCCCTCTTCCTACTCCTGATAGATCATGGAAATTCATCTCAATGGACTACATGTCGGTCCTTCTGTCCACCAAGAGGGTAAATGACTGTGTTATTTGGTTGTTGATCACTTTTCCAAGATGGATATTCTAGCCACTTGCAAGAAGAACATCATAGCATAAGCCACTGCCACGATCTTATTTGAACACCTCCCAGATAGCAGAGCAGTTGAAACCAACAGAGCTCAACCTTGAATGCATGCAACATGAACATAGTGATCAGATTTTGGACACACATATCAAGGGAAATCGACAACAAAGGATCCAAATTTATTGATTCGTCAAAGTAGGGAAGCTCTTTCACCAAGGCAAGTGGATCATCCAAGGCCAAATTCAACAAACAATTTCTCATCTGATGGGGGAACTCAATGCAATGGAGGTCGTTTCTTCCTAAGGAGGGAGTATTTATCCAGGTGGATATCAGTGGCCACCCACCTATTCCACTCTCTCGAAAAACATTTTTCCACCTCGGCATTTTTTTTGCAGTGTTTCGGGTCCCAAACTTCTGGGGCCGTTTTGAGGCCCTAAACGACGTTTTTTGGGGATTCAGGGCCCAGGTGATCACCGAATGCACTAACCTCGGCCAGTCGAAAATCATTATTCTCGTTTATACCTTTCTAATGGGCTATTGTGCACCTAAAACAAAGATCATATGTAGAAGTTATGACCTTGGGAAGTTCATGTACTAACTTACTCAAACAGGGCCCACGTGACTTTTGGAGCTTCATCTCCTAGGGTTAGGTTTTTCGATGTCTAGGGTTTTTTAGATTCTTGTTTATTGTAAAAATGCCTTCAAAGCCTCATTGTAATCATCTTCTTGTGAATGAGTGTAGACATCACATCTCTTCTTAGAGACAAGCCTCCACCATTCCAACAAGCTTGTTTTATGTTTCATTTTGCAGTTTCATCTTATTTCCTTATTGAATAGAAAACTCATTTTACTATATCTTTGTTAATCTGTGTTAAGAATATTTTAATAATTTGTATTCATTTTGTTCATCTCATAAAATATGGATCAGTGGTTTTAGAGTGATTTTGCAAGATACCAGATATATAAAATATGCAGAACAGAAATGAAATGCTAGAAATGACAGAATAACAGTAAAATATCTAGCATAATATTCACAATACACAGAAATGATATACGAAATAGCAATAGAAATAACACTTTGAATCAGATAGCAATGTTCACAGGCCTCTTTGAGGGGGAAACCTCCAATGGAGCAGTGCTCTGTTACAATAATATCCCAGCTAGGGTTCTCATACCCTCGAGTCCTATTTATACTAAAAAGAAGCATCTAGAGGAAGATCCTTCTAGAAGCGGAAGCTTCTATTAGGTCTTCTTACATCCGCCTTATTCTATT
>JZKD02S0920535.1:0-13919 GCA_000966675.3 Picea glauca | reverse complement strand
ACTTCATTTTAGGAAAGTGATTAAAAGCATGAGAGGGGATCTAGGAACCCTAGGAGTAATTTAAGGAGCAATTTTTGGGGGAGTGAGGGAATTGAGTCTTTTAATTTTTAAAAAATAAATTAATTTTTGGAGAACCCTAGGGATGAGTGACACTTGGACGTCAGAGATTGTTTAGAGGTTTGTCATTAAAATTAATTAATTAATGATTAGGAAAGTAGGTGGGTCTCATTTTTTCTATAAAAGAAAGGGAAAGGAAGGAAGATGGGATGAACAGTTAGCGTAATGTTACGCTGCCGAATTGCGGCTTGAGGGATTGCTTGTGAGGAGTTGTGTTTATCTTAGCTGTGTTGGAGTGGTATCTTAGCCGTGGAGGCGAGCTGAGGAGCTAGTATATCTCTGGTTCTTGTGTGGCCCCTTTTTGGCTCGAGGGGCTAAAGGGGAAGCAGAGTACCCCTAGCGTTTGGCTAGGAGGTACCGGTGAGCTTTCTGCGATCGGTAAGCGGGAGCGGCAAGGAGTACGGGACGTGGCACGGAGCGCGGGACGTCTTCCAAAGCGGGCGAGTGGCAACGGTAGGATTTTCATTCTGACAAAATTGTTTAAAAAGGGTTAGTGTTAAAATGTTTCTGATGTCTTGCTGAAAAAGGAACTTGTTCCTGGGAATTTCTTTTATAAATGGTTAGCCTTAAATTTTTTCTGGCGATTCATCTTATTTAAATGGTTACTGAATAAAAAAATTGTTTATCGCTGGAATACCTCTGTCAATTCATATTTATTCCTGGCAATTATTTACCTTCTGGCAATCGTTTGGCCTTGCTGTTCTTTTTATCTTGGCAATCCATTTTGGTTCTGGCAATGCGTTTCTGGTCTGCGTTTCACATGGTTGAATGAGTTGGGTTTTACATTTTTGTGTTAGGGCCAGAGTGGGCGTTTTTGGTTTAATCTACGTTCTTTAATTATCTACGTTTTTAATAATCTGTGTTTTTCAATGACATTGGGCGTTTTGCCTCTGTTAGAATGGGCGTTTGCTACTGTTGCATTTGGGCGTCCTTTTGATCTGCGTTTTAATTAACAATGCAAACCTTATGCCTTCAGAACACATTTCAATCTCTTCACTCTCCATTTCATCTCTGGAAATTGTTTCTCTTCTGGCAAATCGTGCAACCTAACATTCCATTTCATCTCTGGAATTTCGTTTTTCAGCTGGAAAATCGTCTGGCTTGGAAATTCATATTACCTTTGGCATTTGATTTATCTTCTGGCACATCATGTAACCTAGCATTTCATTTCCTCTCTGGCCATTCGTTGTCCTTTTTTATTCGTTGACCTGGCCATTCGTTTTTGTTTCTTTTTCCTGGTAAATCGTGGTGCGTTTAATGGGAGTTTCAATTACTCTGCGTTTTAATGGCGTCCTCTGCATGCGTTTTTATATATATTACTGTGCGAGTTATTTCCTTGAAGTGCGCATGTCTCTTTATCTATTACAGAGTGAGTTATTGCCTCTGCATGCATTTTTTTTTATATTACAGTGCGAATTTACTTCCTTGAAGTGTGTGTGTTCCCTTATCGATTACAAAGCGAGTTATTGTCTCTGCATGCATTTTTTTTAATATTAGAGTGCGAGTTTATTTCCTTAAAGTGTGCATTTTCTTTATATGATACAGAGCGAGTTTATTGACTTACAGTGGGTGTGTTTCTTTATATATTATCGAGCGTTTTTATTGTCGTATAGTGTGCGTTTTTAATACACTACAGTGTGTGTTAGCATATTACAGTTGCGTTGAAATAGAACGGATATCCATTCATATTTTATTCAGGATAACCTTAGCTTTGTAATCGGACCGGTGTGGCTCGTTTATAAGTTGAGCATGAGTTCAATTATTTGATCCTATTATAACTATCATTCTATTCTAAAATGAGCTTGGTTCTAACATTAGGGTTCTATTAGCATTTAATACTTGATAATTGATCTCCAATTAATATATAACATCTCCACTACATTGAATCTCGAGTTANGATAACATGTTATTAATCTCTTACACTTTTTGATTTATGTATTACAAAAACATTTGGTACATTTAGATAGAGTGTTCCATTAAAGTTTTCTTCTTCTTTATCTGCATTGTTCATGCTACAAGAGGGTTAACAATAAATAAAGAGGAGTCGATAGACAAATGTAAAATAGTGGAAAAAGGATCAAAAGGCAATGATATTTCACATACATGTGTCTTTAGAAAATATAGGAATCAATAGCTCCACTTTTCATAGAAAGGATGATGTGGAGATGAAAATATAGAAAAAATTACAAACATTTGTATAACTAGAAAGAAAAATGCAGTCAAGAATGCTCAATTGATTTCAAACATGCTTGTTGAACTAGAAAAGAAAACAAAAATGGACTTGACATGTACATACATACTATCTAGTTATTCGGGGCATGATTGGAAAATCCAGATCATGTTATCTCATCCCTTAAGTGGTTTAAATGATATATCGGGATGAAAATATTTTATAATTGACTTGAACAATCGAGATCTAGTTTTTTGTGTGCAAACTTGTAAATAAAGTAGTACACCATTTCATAAAAAATCACCTTATTCGAATGGACCACAAAAGAAAAATAAACAATATGGAATCGTACATATCCATATAAATGTACTTGGTGCAATTGTTTTTTTGGAATGTTGTTTATAAACATCGTAATGGTATGTCATCTTAAATTATTCGTTCATGATTGATTTTTTTCATTTTCCATTTTCTAAATTTCAATTTTTTCTTTGATTGAACCTATACTAACTTTATGCGCACTTCACATACCAAATGACTATATTGACAACTTAAGACATCTGGCTTATAGTCTTGAAAGTGAACGTGACTTTCAGTTTCATGGGTTTCTTGAAAAAAATAGCCTTTCAATATGATGGATCCTCTTTCATATATAAAATCGTTATCATTATAATCCTCCAATAATCTCATATTTTTTCTGTGCACTGCATCAAATAATATTTAATCATTGTCTATAGATGCAACCAAAACAAATACTTGTCCTGCAAATAAAACCCTATATTCCAACAAACAAATCGTTAGATAAACTTGCACAATTCTACATACTATTTAAATTAAATAATTTAAATTATATATTTTATATATAGACACGTACACATGTCTATGTATTGTTTAAACATAAAAAATGTTTTTAAAGAATTGTACAATTCATTTTACCATCTCTAACAAGATCGTAAACTCTATCACCATCAGTTGACATTGTAGTGTCATTTGAATCCATCTCCTCTAAGATTGCAAGTGGAATTTCCCCCCTTTTATTAATTTCTATATGTCCCCAAGATTTAACATATTTTCCCATTTCATTTTCACAAATCTCATCGGATTATGTATCCTCTATGCAAATTGAACAAAAGGAAGATGCATTTCTTTTATCAAACACATAGGTATTTTGATACAATTTTGTTTTAATTGAATACAATTTTCTAGTCCCATGTATTGTACTGGTTTCATATCGCATCGATCTATCTACATCTTGGATTTCAATATGCCAAAAATACGTTTGCATGATTCAAGAATAATTTATTAAAAGTAAATGGATAAATTATTGATTTTAATCAAGAACTTTCATACATGTACAACATGTATATATAGACACCTGCACACATCCATTAATGAATTATGTATGTGGCTTAGATATGCTTGGCACCATTGAATTTTTTTATCAATATATTTAAATCGATCATATGAATGGTTCATCTAATAACTTCGAAGTGTTCATTTTACACATGCCCCTGCACCATCATGCTATCCTTTCCCATGACCAGTCTAGAAAAAATTCCAATAATGTTTAATGTTTGATTTCTTATGAAGACGACACAACCAATAGAATGATCATGAATATTTGTATTGACCTACACATCCATATGACCATATCCAATGTTGATTTTACTTGATCCCATGTGATTTCAAAGAATCATATCGTAAATCAGAACAATGTTGTACAAAATGAGTATCATGTGTACGATCATCACTTATATAAAAGTGATATTTTTTAATAACATGTCAATTCTCACTGGTGCTTTCTATGTTATCAACACTCTGTTGAGAATGTCCATATAGAACGTGGACAAGTATAGATACCTGATCAAAATGATAATATTTGAACTGTATTTCTCTTTTTGCAACGAATGCATAATTCTCTGCAAAATCAACCACTGACAAAATCATCCCAGGTGGAAACAATTCATGGAATTGTTTGAATTGTAGGTCTTTCTATTGAGCTCTATGCGAATGATTGGTTTATTTATAAATTTTGTTTTCAAACTTCTTTAAAAAATCTATCACAAAGATCTTATCCTCTTATAAATCAATCATTTTTTAAATAACAGTTGAAGAATTGGGACCAGTAAAATTGGCATATTCATATCTCTTCCAATTCACTATTATATTAGACAAGGATTGATCATTGATATCAATATGATATTTGGAGTGAAATAAAGCTAGATTTCCACAATGATCGCATTTCTTTCCATCAACAAAATGTTTTTGGTAAAATTATTCAACACCTTCTCTTTCACATAGAATTTGAGGTATAAATTCTCGGATTATTGAAGGAGGAGGTGAAATTTCCCAAAAGGTTTTACCAAAATAAAAAAAAAGTGTCATAATATAACTCAAATTCCACATGATAACGACAACACCAAGTGTCACAAACAACTATGGGTTTAACATACCAGGGTTTTTGTTGCACAAATGTATTGATGAACATTTTAAATTTATTGTATTTCTCTTTGAACTTATTGAAAATTCTATTTGTGTCATTTACAATATATGTTTTGGATGCTCTTCATATTTTCTCTGAGCTATTCTTTGTCACAACACATCCCTTACTTTTGGTGAAACACAAGAATTTTCCAATCAATATTTATGGGCCTTAGTTTTATCATTTTCTGCAAATCTATCTTTGTAAGGGTGTCTACAAATAACTGTCCAATAAACAAGTTCATCATTCACATCTATTTGCATTCGTATTTTTTTAATTTTTTTTTAATTTTTTTAATTTTTTTATGTTTGTACAATGTTTTTCACGAGGTTCCCATCATTTTTTCCATTTATTGTGTAAAACGATTTCTTACATTGGCAGATGAAACAATAGTTGTTTGTATTTCTCTATATGAAACACTGACATCTTTTCTTCTAAACTTTCCAAAATATTTTAATGCATCTGTTATATTTTCCAAAACACTCTCTTTCACCTTTCTATATGTTGTCATTTTTTGAATACCCAATAATGATGTAGCTTCTTTTAACTTTTTTGACCTTATTAGACCTCTCAAAATTTGATCTTGTGTTGCTATTGATTCATCTTTTAAATATTTATCATAAATCCTTTCAACACAATATCGTATATAATGGTCATGTTTTTTGTCCCCAAATTTGTGAGTATTGACATTTTCTAACATTTCATCATCAATGTTGATAACATCTGCATAGATTTCAATATAATTTAAATACAAAATTAAATCGATTAAATTTAAAAACACTCAATAAATTAACATCTAAATTCAATGTTCTAAATTGTAAACATAAAAATTTAAAAAAAATGAACTGTATAAAAGATATACAAATTTAGTTAAAATAGATTTATTAGAAAACTAAACGAGGAATCATAAATTAATTAAAATCTACAAGTGTTAAAATATTGTGTGTGTGTGTGTCGACTTCTACTTCATTTTCGGATTCAACGACTTCATCAATGTTATGAATCAAATCTGTTTTTGTTTCTTGCAAAATAATTTTCAAATTACAATCAATTATATTAGACAATTTATTTGTTTGGAAATTCTAAACATTATATATATAATATGTATGCATGAACCTGGTTCCATTTCTTCTTGTTGATCATCAATATGCAAATCTCTAATTACATTATCATCACTTGTTCCTTCAATATTTGCATGTTCTTGTTTATTTCTTCTATAGTACTCTTTCAACAATTCATTATGACGAGTGCGATCATGTTTTCTCTCGTGCTCCCTTTTTTTCCCCATCATTATTCATTCTGTAAAGGTTTTAAAAAAAATAACATTTTATAACAAAAAATATAATTTCAAACATCAACATTAGAGCTCAATAAATATTTTTAAAAGTAAATAAAAAGATTAATTTTATAATCATATCTTAAAAAACTTGGAAAAAATTGCTCAATAAACCAAGTTTCTATAAAATAAATTTTGGATAAACAATTGATTTTAAACACAAGTTAAAAAAAGTTTGACATGGAAAAAAATTTCTTGAGAAAACCTCCCTTATCAAAAATATTATTCAAGAAAGACATTGAATTTGAAATAAATTGTTTAAGAAAACTTACCTTCCCAAAAAATACTCCTGGATATAGAAAGAAAATGTTCATGAAAACCCACACTTTCAAAAATATTGTTTAAAATTATTCAATTTAGAAATGTTGCTCCAATAAGTGAAAAATAACAAAGTTGTTGCACAAGAAAACCAAAATAGCTAAAATGCAGAGTAAATGTGTTCAAATATGCGGTAATACGATTTTGGCCAAACAAATTTTTATGTTTTCGTACCAAATGTCACGTTCTGTGCTGAAACATCACATCCCCCTATTTTTTTCCGGTAGACAGATTTTTCTAATATCAATGTTTCGACCAAATGTTAGTCTGGTTCGTTTGAAATTTATTCTCTTCCATTTAAACTAACATTCAACTGAACATTTATAACTTCCGATCGAACTATTAGTTCGAACGAAAACCTATACATATGGTACTTTTCAAAAAAATGGCTCTTTTCTTCAGCTTAGTCCAACTTTTGTAAGAGAGGACTCCTTCAAATATTGTTAGTTTGGTTTCACAACTACTACCAACATATTAAGAATTGAATGGAATTTCATTTGATACAATTTTTATTCAATTTAATCGTTTTTTAATATTTTTAATTAATTTTATAAAACCCGTTTGCAAATTTTTTGTAGATGACATAATGATTCAGAAAAATGAAAAATCAATATCTGCAATAATACACAGTCGAAAAATATGGAAAATTTATATTACAGAACATTTCACTATCCTATTCAAAAGGGTATTTTTATATTTTACTTTTAAATAAAAATTAAATACATGGAGTCTCACTAAACGTGTTTAAAATATGCAACTTTTTTAGATTGGTCAAATTCACAAAATTGTAGAAATTATAATATTCATCCATTAAATGAAAAACTATAGTCATACTTTAATGGAGTTAGTTTGGATTGTTGCAACATATTTCATTTTTCATAAACACAAGTTTAAGAATGTGTATACTCGCGTCTAAAAACATAACTCATTATGAGTCCCTTCATTTTTAAGGAACATACTGTTAAACAATCACTAAATTCACATATCAAATGTTAATAAAAAAAATTCAAAAAATAGTCAATAGAAAGATAAAAAAATTAATGACAAGTTTTGTTTTAATTTTAAAGTTAAATTCTAAATAAAAAAAAATACTTTTGTTTACCCAAAGTTGAAAAACCTCTAAAAATATAATTTATTCTCTCAAAAAACAAGGAAAATAGACATCTAGATTCATGATTTTACCCTTGTGACCTTCGTCACCACTTTCACATGAGTGATTCTAAACAACCCCTTATCCCTTCCATTCTAGAGTCAAAGTTGCTGCCACCTGTACTACTNGATAACATGTTATTAATCTCTTACACTTTTTGATTTATGTATTACAAAAACATTTGGTACATTTAGATAGAGTGTTCCATTAAAGTTTTCTTCTTCTTTATCTGCATTGTTCATGCTACAAGAGGGTTAACAATAAATAAAGAGGAGTCGATAGACAAATGTAAAATAGTGGAAAAAGGATCAAAAGGCAATGATATTTCACATACATGTGTCTTTAGAAAATATAGGAATCAATAGCTCCACTTTTCATAGAAAGGATGATGTGGAGATGAAAATATAGAAAAAATTACAAACATTTGTATAACTAGAAAGAAAAATGCAGTCAAGAATGCTCAATTGATTTCAAACATGCTTGTTGAACTAGAAAAGAAAACAAAAATGGACTTGACATGTACATACATACTATCTAGTTATTCGGGGCATGATTGGAAAATCCAGATCATGTTATCTCATCCCTTAAGTGGTTTAAATGATATATCGGGATGAAAATATTTTATAATTGACTTGAACAATCGAGATCTAGTTTTTTGTGTGCAAACTTGTAAATAAAGTAGTACACCATTTCATAAAAAATCACCTTATTCGAATGGACCACAAAAGAAAAATAAACAATATGGAATCGTACATATCCATATAAATGTACTTGGTGCAATTGTTTTTTTGGAATGTTGTTTATAAACATCGTAATGGTATGTCATCTTAAATTATTCGTTCATGATTGATTTTTTTCATTTTCCATTTTCTAAATTTCAATTTTTTCTTTGATTGAACCTATACTAACTTTATGCGCACTTCACATACCAAATGACTATATTGACAACTTAAGACATCTGGCTTATAGTCTTGAAAGTGAACGTGACTTTCAGTTTCATGGGTTTCTTGAAAAAAATAGCCTTTCAATATGATGGATCCTCTTTCATATATAAAATCGTTATCATTATAATCCTCCAATAATCTCATATTTTTTCTGTGCACTGCATCAAATAATATTTAATCATTGTCTATAGATGCAACCAAAACAAATACTTGTCCTGCAAATAAAACCCTATATTCCAACAAACAAATCGTTAGATAAACTTGCACAATTCTACATACTATTTAAATTAAATAATTTAAATTATATATTTTATATATAGACACGTACACATGTCTATGTATTGTTTAAACATAAAAAATGTTTTTAAAGAATTGTACAATTCATTTTACCATCTCTAACAAGATCGTAAACTCTATCACCATCAGTTGACATTGTAGTGTCATTTGAATCCATCTCCTCTAAGATTGCAAGTGGAATTTCCCCCCTTTTATTAATTTCTATATGTCCCCAAGATTTAACATATTTTCCCATTTCATTTTCACAAATCTCATCGGATTATGTATCCTCTATGCAAATTGAACAAAAGGAAGATGCATTTCTTTTATCAAACACATAGGTATTTTGATACAATTTTGTTTTAATTGAATACAATTTTCTAGTCCCATGTATTGTACTGGTTTCATATCGCATCGATCTATCTACATCTTGGATTTCAATATGCCAAAAATACGTTTGCATGATTCAAGAATAATTTATTAAAAGTAAATGGATAAATTATTGATTTTAATCAAGAACTTTCATACATGTACAACATGTATATATAGACACCTGCACACATCCATTAATGAATTATGTATGTGGCTTAGATATGCTTGGCACCATTGAATTTTTTTATCAATATATTTAAATCGATCATATGAATGGTTCATCTAATAACTTCGAAGTGTTCATTTTACACATGCCCCTGCACCATCATGCTATCCTTTCCCATGACCAGTCTAGAAAAAATTCCAATAATGTTTAATGTTTGATTTCTTATGAAGACGACACAACCAATAGAATGATCATGAATATTTGTATTGACCTACACATCCATATGACCATATCCAATGTTGATTTTACTTGATCCCATGTGATTTCAAAGAATCATATCGTAAATCAGAACAATGTTGTACAAAATGAGTATCATGTGTACGATCATCACTTATATAAAAGTGATATTTTTTAATAACATGTCAATTCTCACTGGTGCTTTCTATGTTATCAACACTCTGTTGAGAATGTCCATATAGAACGTGGACAAGTATAGATACCTGATCAAAATGATAATATTTGAACTGTATTTCTCTTTTTGCAACGAATGCATAATTCTCTGCAAAATCAACCACTGACAAAATCATCCCAGGTGGAAACAATTCATGGAATTGTTTGAATTGTAGGTCTTTCTATTGAGCTCTATGCGAATGATTGGTTTATTTATAAATTTTGTTTTCAAACTTCTTTAAAAAATCTATCACAAAGATCTTATCCTCTTATAAATCAATCATTTTTTAAATAACAGTTGAAGAATTGGGACCAGTAAAATTGGCATATTCATATCTCTTCCAATTCACTATTATATTAGACAAGGATTGATCATTGATATCAATATGATATTTGGAGTGAAATAAAGCTAGATTTCCACAATGATCGCATTTCTTTCCATCAACAAAATGTTTTTGGTAAAATTATTCAACACCTTCTCTTTCACATAGAATTTGAGGTATAAATTCTCGGATTATTGAAGGAGGAGGTGAAATTTCCCAAAAGGTTTTACCAAAATAAAAAAAAAGTGTCATAATATAACTCAAATTCCACATGATAACGACAACACCAAGTGTCACAAACAACTATGGGTTTAACATACCAGGGTTTTTGTTGCACAAATGTATTGATGAACATTTTAAATTTATTGTATTTCTCTTTGAACTTATTGAAAATTCTATTTGTGTCATTTACAATATATGTTTTGGATGCTCTTCATATTTTCTCTGAGCTATTCTTTGTCACAACACATCCCTTACTTTTGGTGAAACACAAGAATTTTCCAATCAATATTTATGGGCCTTAGTTTTATCATTTTCTGCAAATCTATCTTTGTAAGGGTGTCTACAAATAACTGTCCAATAAACAAGTTCATCATTCACATCTATTTGCATTCGTATTTTTTTAATTTTTTTTTAATTTTTTTAATTTTTTTATGTTTGTACAATGTTTTTCACGAGGTTCCCATCATTTTTTCCATTTATTGTGTAAAACGATTTCTTACATTGGCAGATGAAACAATAGTTGTTTGTATTTCTCTATATGAAACACTGACATCTTTTCTTCTAAACTTTCCAAAATATTTTAATGCATCTGTTATATTTTCCAAAACACTCTCTTTCACCTTTCTATATGTTGTCATTTTTTGAATACCCAATAATGATGTAGCTTCTTTTAACTTTTTTGACCTTATTAGACCTCTCAAAATTTGATCTTGTGTTGCTATTGATTCATCTTTTAAATATTTATCATAAATCCTTTCAACACAATATCGTATATAATGGTCATGTTTTTTGTCCCCAAATTTGTGAGTATTGACATTTTCTAACATTTCATCATCAATGTTGATAACATCTGCATAGATTTCAATATAATTTAAATACAAAATTAAATCGATTAAATTTAAAAACACTCAATAAATTAACATCTAAATTCAATGTTCTAAATTGTAAACATAAAAATTTAAAAAAAATGAACTGTATAAAAGATATACAAATTTAGTTAAAATAGATTTATTAGAAAACTAAACGAGGAATCATAAATTAATTAAAATCTACAAGTGTTAAAATATTGTGTGTGTGTGTGTCGACTTCTACTTCATTTTCGGATTCAACGACTTCATCAATGTTATGAATCAAATCTGTTTTTGTTTCTTGCAAAATAATTTTCAAATTACAATCAATTATATTAGACAATTTATTTGTTTGGAAATTCTAAACATTATATATATAATATGTATGCATGAACCTGGTTCCATTTCTTCTTGTTGATCATCAATATGCAAATCTCTAATTACATTATCATCACTTGTTCCTTCAATATTTTCATGTTCTTGTTTATTTCTTCTATAGTACTCTTTCAACAATTCATTATGACGAGTGCGATCATGTTTTCTCTCGCGCTCCCTTTTGTTTCCCATCATTATTCAATCTGTAAAGGTTTTTAAAAAAATAACATTTTATAACAAAAAATATAATTTCAAACATCAACATTAGAGCTCAATAAATATTTTTAAAAGTAAATAAAAAGATTAATTTTATAATATATCTTAAAAAACTTGGAAAAAATTGCTCAATAAACCAAGTTTCTATAAAATAAATTTTGGATAAACAATTGATTTTAAACACAAGTTAAAAAAAGTTTGTCATGGAAAAATTTTTCTTGAGAAAACCTTCCTTATCAAAAATATTATTCAAGAAAGACATTGAATTTGAAATAAATTGTTTAAGAAAACTTACCTTCCCAAAAAATACTCTTGGATATAGAAAGAAAATGTTCATGAAAACCCACACTTTAAAAAATATTGTTTAAAATTATTCAATTTAGAAATGTTGCTCCAATAAGTGAAAAATAACAAAGTTGTTGCACAAGAAAACCAAAATAGCTAAAATGCAGAGTAAATGTGTTCAAAGATGCGGTAATACGATTTTGGCCAAACAAATTTTTATGTTTTCGTACCAAATGTCACGTTCTGTGCTGAAACATCGCGTCCCCCTATTTTTTTCCGGCAGACAGATGTTTCTAATATCAATGTTTCGACCAAATGTTAGTCTGGTTCGTTTTAAAGTTATTCTCTTCCATTTAAGCTAACATTCAACTGCACATTTATAACTTTCGATCGAACTATTAGTTCGACCGAAAACCTATACATATGGTACTTTTCAAAAAGTTGGCTCTTTTCTTCAGCTTAGTCCAACTTTTGTAAGAGAAGAATCCTTCAAATATTGTTAGTTTGGTTTCACAACTACTACCAACATATTAAGAATTGAATGGAATTTCATTTGATACAATTTTTATTCAATTTAATCGTTTTTTAATATTTTTAATTAATTTTATAAAACCCGTTTGCAAATTTTTTGTAGATGACATAATGATTCAGAAAAATGAAAAATCAATATCTGCAATAATACACAGTCGAAAAATATGGAAAATTTATATTACAGAACATTTCACTATCCTATTCAAAAGGGTATTTTTATATTTTACTTTTAAATAAAAATTAAATACATGGAGTCTCACTAAACGTGTTTAAAATATGCAACTTTTTTAGATTGGTCAAATTCACAAAATTGTAGAAATTATAATATTCATCCATTAAATGAAAAACTATAGTCATACTTTAATGGAGTTAGTTTGGATTGTTGCAACATATTTCATTTTTCATAAACACAAGTTTAAGAATGTGTATACTCGCGTCTAAAAACATAACTCATTATGAGTCCCTTCATTTTTAAGGAACATACTGTTAAACAATCACTAAATTCACATATCAAATGTTAATAAAAAAAATTCAAAAAATAGTCAATAGAAAGATAAAAAAATTAATGACAAGTTTTGTTTTAATTTTAAAGTTAAATTCTAAATAAAAAAAAATACTTTTGTTTACCCAAAGTTGAAAAACCTCTAAAAATATAATTTATTCTCTCAAAAAACAAGGAAAATAGACATCTAGATTCATGATTTTACCCTTGTGACCTTCGTCACCACTTTCACATGAGTGATTCTAAACAACCCCTTATCCCTTCCATTCTAGAGTCAAAGTTGCTGCCACCTGTACTACTCCCGAAGTTGATGCCACTTTGTACCATGAATTAGTTTGTAGAATCTTATATTTAACTCATACCCATCTTGATATTTCCTTTATTGTTGGTCTTGTTTCCTGGTATATGCAAACAACCCATGAAATCCATTTGAAAGAAGCTAAAAGGATACTTCAATATGTCTTGGGTATAGTTCATTTTAGGATACATTATAGTTCAAGGGAGACTCCTTTGTTGGTTGGATTCACGGATTTGGTGTAACATCCCGCTCTGGTGCACTTACCAAACTTATTCTTTGAGGACACTTGCTCGCAAGTGATCTAGATTTTTATGATGATAAAACTTTTTCCTTCATTATGATGTGTTAAGTTATATGACAGGATGTTTTTACTACTTGATGTAGAAAGGTGCTGCTGACTCAGTTTCATTGAGTGTTTAGGGTTTTGGACCTTGAGGATGCAGAGGCATCGGTGGAACTCCCTTGGACTCCGGATTGAGTCAGGGAGTGGGTTATTTGGGTCGTTTCATTTACGGTGATATTGTTTTGTTTTGATGATATG
>JZKD02S0920524.1:0-13919 GCA_000966675.3 Picea glauca | reverse complement strand
GGGGAATCATTACAGAGCGCAAAGGTGAAATTAGCGGGCATGCTAGTTCACGACGCACAATCAACCAACGTCATTGATATCATTGGGGATGGAATATCAATGACCATGATTAGACCAAGTTGGGTGAGTACTTTTCAGATTGTGGAGATTAAGCTCTCCGATAAAGAGTGAGCATGTTGGGGCCCCACAATCTCCGTGAACCATCGATCGGTGAACAAATCGATATTGGCCGAATGATGACTGTCTAAACCTAAGGGAGGTTGGAAGATGATTAGACCAGAGCGACGAGGGTACATGTCACCCCTGACCCAACTATGTGTCAGCCCCTGGCACATGCATACCTCACCCATGTGGTTGGTGAAATGACTAGGATTCCGAGAGTCCAGGTTTTCGGGACCTCGAAGGAACTCGAGGAGTGAAGTCTGAACTGTCGAAGTGTCAGAGTAGATCCTAGTTGTTAGCATAGGAAGGCATGTTGAAATAGATTGTTGACTCCAAAGAAGAACACTCTGGAGGAACGGGAGGAGTGAAACCCCAGAACGTCGAAGTCCCGAAGTGGATCACAACCGTCGATTGTGAAGGGATGTGTGGCGCTTGATTTGTAACTCCGGGTACAAAGTACTTCGAAGGAAAAGACATTGGAATGTTGGAAACTCCTGAATGTCGAAGTCCCGAAGTGGATCACAGCCGTCAATCGCGAAGGGACACGTGGTGCTCGATCTGTAACTCTGGGTACAAAGTACTTCGAAGGAAAAAGGCATTGGAATATTTGAAACTCCCAAACGCTGAAGTTTCGAAGTGGATCATAGTTGTCAGTCATGAGGGATGCGTGTCACTCGATCTATAACTCCGAGTATGGAGTAATTCGAGGAGAAAAGGCTTTGGAGCGTTCAAAACTCCCAAATGTCAAAGTCCCAAAGTAAATCAGGGCCATCAAAATCCCTGAGGACATGCGACATCAGATTGTGAACTTCAGAGATTTTCCACTCCAGAGGATTCACGCGGTGGTTGTCTTGGCACATGTTGTCTTGGCGTCTAGCCATAGCCCATGGTCATAGGCAAGTATAGAGGGATGGAAGAACCTGAAAAACTTGGGAGAGGATTTTTGCTAGCTCTGAGCTCGGTTCAGAGCATGGAGAGCGTGGCTGGAAAGCTCTGGCAGAGCATAATGGAATAGAGACCCTGAATGAGGGTGTTGATCTTCTTTAGAAGAACAAAATTTTTACGCCCCACCATGGGTATGTTACAAATTGGTATCAGAGCATAGTTACAACACTTGTCATGCTTGGGCTCATGGGTGACTAACTTAAAAATCATGTATAAAGCAAATCTTAAGGGTGACGCCCTACTTTACCTCTTTCCTGAAGAATCTGGTTAAACTATTACTAAATAAAATAATGAAAACTTTCTACCGTGTGTGTGTATTTAAGAAAAATGAACTATGTGTTGCTCATGAACTACTAGAATGTTAGCTAACAATACGTGTTTTTTCAACACTCTAGCAGCCAGTGATTCACGAGGAATCATCATAAAGGATGGTGACACACCATGAAGTGGGGGAGGGCTCCCACAATAGAGATGAAGAGTTCGATGAGAGGAGAGCGATGGAGACCCCTCCAGATCTAGCTGAAACTGCAAGGAGCGTTATGGTCGAATTATAGAGTTGCAAGGATGACAACGAGAGATTGATAAAGGAGCAAGAGAAACAAATGGAAATCAATGCAGTCTTGCTGCAGAGCTTATCCGATATACATAGGCAGTTGCAACATGGACCTGCAACCAACCACTTGCACCAACGACATACAGAGAGAAGTCAAAGTCCACCTGAAATATGAAAACATGATCACATAAGTGGCCACACAGGGAAAAGTACCTCGAGGAAGGCCCAACCTAGAGGCAGGGAACGCTCATCGAGAGAGTCCTCTGGAAAGGTAATGGGCAACTTCGAGGGATCTTCTAGTAGAAAAGCTAGCTCACATTCTTAGAAGAAAGGAAATAAGCGAAAGCATTCCAAAAGTCATGACCCTAAAGAGTTCAAGAAAGCCAAACCACCCTCTTTCAATGGAGAGATTGAGAATGGGGAAGAGGTAAAAGCTTGGTTGCTTGGTTTAAAGAAGTGCTTTAGAGTTCATGACTATTCTAAAAACTTGAAGGCTCGAATAACCATCTTCAACCTGAATGGAAAGGCTTCCATTTGGTGGGAAGATCTTAAGAATGTGAAAGTAATCCATGAAAATGACTTATCACGGAAACAATTTGAGAAACACTTCAAGAACAAGTATATGTCAAAGAAATACTTCGACGGGAAGACTAGGGAGTTCTATGAACTCAAGTTGGGACAACTATGCATAGAGGAATATATCAATAAATTCCTTGAGTTGTTGAGGTATGTACCCTACATAAAAGATGAAAAGGTAAAAGTCCAACGATTTATCAGTGGGTTACCTTAGACCTACCGGAACAAGATTGAGTTTGACGAGCCAAAGACCTTAGAAGACACTATCTGGAAGGCATGGTATTGTTATGAATAGTTCGGGCGTCAGACAGAACCTCACGAGGACTGGAAGAAGAAGAGTAGTTCGGGGTTCAAGAAGAAGGGGTTTAAATCCTCGAGATTTAAGAACTATAGGAAGGATTTAAGGATGTGCCTTCTTACCTGAAGTGTTTACTAGTATAATTTCCGCTCCTAGAGTGGAAATAAACCTTTTGGATCAGCCCTAAGAAAGACTGATAACCCAAAAAGAGAACCCTTGAAATGTTGGGGTTGTGGATAAGAACATTTGCTGAGGGATTGCCCACACATAAAATAGAACAATAGTAGAATATACAACATCCAAGAAGCTACCACAATCAATAATGTGGCTATGAGCATGCCACGGATTTATGTGGCTTTGAATAATAAACAAGCCGAACACCAAGCTTCAGTGGTGGAGATGGAAGGTATGATCGCCAACTGTCTAGTCTCTATTTTAATTGACCCTGGTTCTAATTTGAGTTATGTGGCCCGTCAGACTGTTGATAAGTGTAAACTGCAACTAGTTATATATGTTAAGCCATGGTTGGTACAACTAGCCACTGGAACCAAAAGAAAAGTAACAGAGGTCTTACCAGCTTGCCAATTCATCATGGATGGGTTGCCCACCCAAGCGACCCTTAACATACTTCCTCTAGGATCTTATGACTTGTTAATTGGTATGGATTGGTTGGCTGACTATAAAACTAAGTTGGACTGTTACTGTACAAATTTAGAATGTGTAAATGAAGAAGGGGGAAAGATGACCCTCCAAGGGATTCAAAAACCTGTTTGAGTGAGACAAATATCAACCCTTCAAATGAAAAAGTATTGTAGAAAGGGATGTCCTCTATATGGAATACATGTGTTGGAATCTACTGAGGATGAAAAAATGAACCTAGAGGACCACCCCATATTAAGAGAGTGTAGATATGTGTTTCCAGAAGAGGTACGGAGTCTACCTCAAAGAAGAGACATTGAATTCTCGATAGAACTTGCACCAAGAGCAGTGCCAGTGTCTAGGACACCATATAGGATGAGTACACTTGAGCTAGTTGAGCTCAAGCTACAACTAAAGGAAATGATGGAAAAAGGGTACATTCGTCCCAATGTGTCTCCATGGGGAGCACCAACCTTGTTTGTGAAAAAGAAAGATGGCACGCTCCGACTATGCATAGATTATAGACAACTCAATAATACAACCATAAAGAATAAGTACCCCTTACCAAGATCGATGACTTGTTTGACCAATTAATGGGTGCTCCATTTTATCAAAGATTGACTTGAGGTCTGGATACCATCAAGTCTGAATCAAGGATGAAGACATCCACAAAACGACCTTTAGGACAAGGTATGGTCACTATGAATTTGTGGTGGTGCCATTTGGACTAACCAATGCCCCCGCCACTTTTATGTGCTCGATGAACAATGTACTCAACAAATTCCTAGACATATTTGTATTGGTTTTCATTGATGATATCTTAATCTACTTCAAGAATAGAGAAGAGCGTGAAGAACATCTTAGAGTTGTACTTCAAGTACTAAGAGAGCATCAACTCTATGCTAAGTTTAGCAAGTGTGACTTTTTCCAGAAGTAAGTGCATTACTTGGGCCATGTCGTTTCTGAAGAAGGGGTGGCAGTAGACCCTGACAAGATCATATCTATTATGGAATGGCCTACCCCAAAGGATGTATCTGATATCAAATCCTTTATGGGCTTAGAAGGATATTATAGAAGGTTCATAAAAGGATTTTCTAAGATTGGTTGTCCAATCACTGCCCTCCAGAAAAAGGGGGTTAAATTCACTTGGACATTAGAATGTGAAGAAAGATTTCAGGAACTAAAATACCTTTTGACCCATGCACTTGTGCTGAATATTGTAGACCTTGATAATGACTTCCTCATGTGTACAGATACCTGCAAGGAAGGACTCAGATGAGTCCTTATGCAAGAGGGACGTGTAATTTGCTACGCATCCAATAAATTGAATGAGCATGAAATCAATTACGTGACCCATGATCTAGAGTTGGATTCCATAGTGCAAGCTTGAAAAATGTGGAGGCATTACCTCTTGGGTAGGAGATTTGTACTTATGACAAACCACTGTGGGTTGAGGCACCTATTTGATCAACCAAAACTCATTGCTCGACAAGCTAGATGGATGGCTCTTCTTAGTGAGTTCGATTTCAAAATCAAACACATCAAAGGGAAGGAAAATAAGGTGGCCAATGCCCTTAGCAGAAGTATGAAAACGATTCACCTGGCAACATTAAGCACCTGTGAAACAAATGTCAGGGAAATAATGAGGAATGCACAAGAAACAGATGCATTCTTCAAGACCGTGACCTTGTACCTAAGGGAAGAGCCTACATGGCTAAATTATGAAGGCTATCGGATCCTCGATGAAGGCCTGCTGACCTATAGAAACATATTGTATATTCCAAGCTGTGACAACTTGAAGAGGTTCATAATGGATGAACTACATAAGAGACCATATACTGGTCACCCAGGATATCAAAAAATGATCATGGCCACTAAGAAACAATTCCATTGGCATGGACTGAAAAAGGACGCAATTGACTATCTAGCTAAGTGCATGGAATGCCAACAAGTTAAAGCAGAACACCGACACCCAACACGATTGTTATAGCCTCTACCAATTCTAGAATGGAAATGGGAAACCATTTCCATGGATTTCATCACCGGATTACCAAGATCGACTAAGCATAATGATGCCATCATGGTAGTGGTGGATAAATTGAGCAAATCTTCTCACTTTGTTCATGTCAAGTCGACTTGAAAGGAAATAGATATTGCCAACATCATCATGAAGGAGATATTCAGACTGCATGGCATGCCTAGAGAGATTATATCTGACAGAGACACAAAATTCACTTCAAGCTTTTGGAAATCCTTGATGGYTGGTCTTGAGACTAAATTGTTGTTTAGCAGAGCCTATCACCCCCAAATTGATGGAGAAATAGAAAGAGTAAACATAATATTAGAAGACATGTTAAGGATGCATGTAATGCATCAAACTAAGAAGTGGGAAGACTACCTGCCATTGGTAGAATTTGCCTACAACAATGGTTATCAAGAGTCACTAAAGATGTGCCCTTTTGAAGCCCTCTATGGTAGACAGTTCAAGATTCCAATCAACTGGAGTAATCTAGTGGATGGAATTACAATTGGACCAGACATGCTGAAAGAAATAGAGTAACAAGTGATTTAGATAAAATAAAATCTGAAAATTTCTCAGGATAGACAGAAGAGCTACGCCAACCGAAAGAGAACCCCCAGAGAGTTCAAGATAACAGACTATGTCTATCTCAAAGTTAGATCCAGGAAGAGTTCCATGAGAATGGGAGCTTGTGCCAAGCTGGCACCTCAGTATTGTGGACCCTTTGAAGTCTTAGATAAAGTGGGACCCGTAGCCTATAGGCTAGCGCTCCCTCCCACAATAAAGGCACATAATGTTTTCCATTTTTCATTATTGAAGAAATATGTACACGATTCTAATCATATAATTGATTGGTCTATAATCCAGGTGGAACTGGAGGGAGAATTCCTACCAGAACCTCAATGCATATTAGACAGTAAGGAAACCTCACTCAGTAATTGAATCATTGCACAGGTCAAGGTGCAGTGGAAACACTTTGGCCCAGATGGGGCTACGTATGAAATGGAGGATGCCATGAGACACGCATATATGATTTTGTTTACTTTTGTATATACATAGCATGTTGACATATAGAACATCGAGGACGATGTTCCTTTAAGGGGGAGGGAATTGTAACACCATGTTTCCCCCAATTTGTAAATATAACTATAATGGCCAAGAAACTATGTCAAACTCAAAGGCGTCAATGTTTGATTTGATGGACCTTTGTATAAAAGGTCAATGAAAGTAAATTCTGTTATTTTAATAGAAAATAGATACATGTTGCATGACTGTTGGAAAGGGTGTGTGCTAAGAGAGACCACGAATTCTATGAAAGAGATGGTGGAGGGGACCATGAATGGTTGCGTTAACCTCCACCGAACCAGTTCTTTGCTGGATTAAATTGCTCAGGATCAGAACAACCCTCTGACCAGGAATGAATTACGGTCAAGCTGGCAGGTGGGAAGACCTCCTTAAGAGTTAATCAGGGGGTGGGGCATACCGCCCATTTGTAAGACTTCCAGACTTGACCACAGACTGAGAATTTGGGCCACACAAAATCTTACTGGAAAAAGGAAAGAAAGGAGAGCGTTGGGGTCAGGGAGGAAAATCTAAAAAGAGTGCAGAGATGAGAGACAAAACTCTCGGATTCGAAGAAGAACTGAGAGGAGAGTGTGTTCTGATCACGGGAAATAGAGACTGATTCAGGAGAAGGAGAGCAACCTTCATCTCTATCTATTTCTATGTGGGAAGAAGAGATTCAATCTCAAAGCATTTTGGTCTAGCTCGGGGGTGGCTAGTGGTAAATCCGTTAGGAGTGACTGAGCCTATGGTTGGGTGGAAACAAGCACCCCTTCCAATAGTCGCTTCACCTTATCTGGTTATGATAAGTGTTTCCATAATTTATGTGTTGAATTGGGAATTAATGGTTGCATGCATGTATTTAAATATCTGTAAATGGTTTTTGCATTGAAAAGGTTAAATTATATATATATATATACGTTGGCTTCCTTGAGAACTTATGCTTTTGCTTTTCCCGTATGCTCTAGTTTAACTCTTGAAGGTGTTTTCCCTAGGTAGCTACCTCACAACTCCAGACTAGGAACAAGCCTCTTGGCACGACTACTGTCTCAGTAACCTCACGAGTTTACACAACCCTATTTCATAATTTAAGGTTCTGTGAATTGGGAAAGCGTTTCCTTCAAACTAGTAGCCTAAGAGATCTTAAACTTGCGCCCACAACCTTAACGAAAACCTGACTAAGAGTAGAGTTCATAGCCTGCGCACCATCTGAAGGTCCATGTGACCTGGGTCTAGGAACCCTGCGCTAAGCCCAAAAGGAGCTAGTTCTTAATGGTTTCAGAGCTTCGAGAGTTTGACGCTTGGAATATCAAACTTCACGATAGTCAAAGTTACCCGAACTCCCTGAGTAACAAGAGCCATAGATGAATCAAGAACCTGACAGAGGAGATGAATGTGAACCATTCATCGAGAGGAAAACCTATCTCAATCGTCATATCGACCCAAAGATCCACTAGAGTTAACGAATCAAACACCAACCGCTCGATTAGATCGATGGTTGGGAATCATTGTGGAGTGCGAAGGTGAAATATGTGGACATGCTAGTTCATGGCCCGTAATCAACCAACATCGTTGATCTCGTTGGGGGATGGAATATCAACGACCACGATTAGACAGATTCGGGTGAGCACTTCCCAAATTGTGGATATTGGTCCCCACAATTGCTGCGAACCGTCGATCTGTGAACATAGATCGATGGTGGGGAATCATTACTAAACGCGAAGGTGAAATTAGCGGACATTCTATTTCATGGCTCGTAATCAACCAGCATCATTGATCTCATAGGGGATGGAAGATCAATGACCATGATTAGATAGAGTCGGGCAAGCACTTACCAGATTGCGGAGATTTGGTCCCGCAATCGTTGCGAATCATCGATTTGTGAACGAAGATCGATGGTGGGGAATCACTGTGGAGCGCAAAGGTGAAATTAGCAAGCATAATAGTTCACGACCTGCAATCAACCAACGTACTTGATCATGTTGGGGATGGAAGATCAATGATCGCAATTAGACCGAGTTGGGTGAGTACTTTTCAGATTGCTGAGATTGAGCTCTCTGATAAAGAGCGAGCATGTTGGGGCCTTGTAATCACCGTGAACCATCGATTGGTAAACAAATCAGTATTGGTCAAATCATGATTATGAAAACCTGAGGGAGGTTGGAAGANCCTTAACGAAAACCTGACTAAGAGTAGAGTTCATAGCCTGCGCACCATCTGAAGGTCCATGTGACCTGGGTCTAGGAACCCTGCGCTAAGCCCAAAAGGAGCTAGTTCTTAATGGTTTCAGAGCTTCGAGAGTTTGACGCTTGGAATATCAAACTTCACGATAGTCAAAGTTACCCGAACTCCCTGAGTAACAAGAGCCATAGATGAATCAAGAACCTGACAGAGGAGATGAATGTGAACCATTCATCGAGAGGAAAACCTATCTCAATCGTCATATCGACCCAAAGATCCACTAGAGTTAACGAATCAAACACCAACCGCTCGATTAGATCGATGGTTGGGAATCATTGTGGAGTGCGAAGGTGAAATATGTGGACATGCTAGTTCATGGCCCGTAATCAACCAACATCGTTGATCTCGTTGGGGGATGGAATATCAATGACCACGATTATACAGATTCGGGTGAGCACTTCCCAAATTGTGGATATTGGGCCCCGCAATTGCTGCGAACCGTCGATCTGTGAACATAGATCGATGGTGGGGAATCATTACTTAACGCGAAGGTGAAATTAGCGGACATGCTATTTCATGGCTCGTAATCAACCAACATCATTGATCTCATAGGGGATGGAAGATCAATGACCATGATTAGATAGAGTCGGGCAAGCACTTACCAGATTGCGGAGATTTGGCCCCGCAATTGTTGTGAATCATCGATTTGTGAACGAAGATCGATGGTGGGGAATCACTGTGGAGCGCAAAGGTGAAATTAGCAAGCATAATAGTTCACGACCTGCAATCAACCAACGTCCTTGATCATGTTGGGGATGGAAGATCAATGATCGCAATTAGACCGAGTTGGGTGAGTACTTTTCAGATTGCTGAGATTGAGCTCTCTGATAAAGAGCGAGCATGTTGGGGCCTTGTAATCACCGTGAACCATCGATTGGTAAACAAATCAGTATTGGTCAAATCATGATTATGAAAACCTGAGGGAGGTTGGAAGACAATCAGACCAGAGCGACGAGGGTATGTGTCACCCCTGACCCAGCTACGTGTCAGCCCTTGACACATGCATACCTCTCCCACGTGGTTGGTGAAATGACTAGGATTCCGGGAGTCCGGGACTTCGGGACTCTTGAGGAACGGAAGGAGTGAAGTCTGAAGTGCCAGAGTAGATCCTAGCCATTAGTACAGGAAGGCACGTGCCAGTAGATCATTGAATTAGGAGAAGAACACTTCGGAGGAACGCGAGGAGTGAAACTCCCGATCGTTGAAGTCTCAAAGTGGATCACAACCATCGATCGCGAAGGGACACATGGTGCTCGATCTATAACTTTGGGTATAGAGTACTTAAGAGGAAAAGGCATTGGAATGTTTGAAACTCCTGAACACCAAAGTCCCGAAGTGGATCACAGCCGTCGATCACGAAGGGACGCGTGGCATTCAATCTGTAAGTCTGGGTACAGAGTACTTTGGAGGAAAAAGGTATTGGAATATTTGAAACTCCCGAACGCTGAAGTCTCGGAGTGGATCACTATTGTCGATCATGAGGGACGCATGGCACTCAATCTATAACACCTGCTATGGAGTACTTTGGGGAGAAAAGGATTTGGAGGGTTTGAAACTCCTAAATGTTGAAGTCTCGAAGTAAATCAGGGTCATCGAAATCCCTAAGGACACGCGACGTCAGATTGTGAACTTCAATGATTTGCCACTCTGGAGGATTCGCGCGATGGTTGTCTTGGCGCCTGTTGTCTTGGCGTATGGCCATAGCCTGTGGTCATATGCAAGTACAGAGGGATGGAAGAACCTAAAGAACTTGGGAGAGGATTTCTGCCAACTCTGAGCTCGATTCAAAGCATGGAGACAGTGGCTGGAAAGCTCTAGCAAAGCAAAATGGAATAGAGACCTCAAATGAGGGTGTTGATCTTCTTTAGAATAAGGAAACTTTTATGCCCCACCATGGGTATGTTACATTGATCCTAATGGAAATATGGCATCAAGTACTTCGGCACAGTCCTACTCCGGGAGGTTTAACCTGAAAGTGAAGGATAATATCACCGACACGTCGAAGGCTATAGTGAGTTAGCATATTAACATCACCTAAGGTAACATGGACTCATTGTAGGTGTAACACGTGTCACCCCGATTTGTGGTTTTCACAGACCCCATGTTTCAAATGGAGCTAGACACATGGCACCAGTCGATCGGGTCATGTTGCACCCCTTGTCTTCTCCCAAATGTCGTCTGTTGGGCCTAGGTTGTGGTCAACCCATCACTAACCAATTTGGGAGCAATAGAAAATTTACATGGCAAAACTTCCGAATACTGAAGTTTCGAAGCGATGAGGGTCGTTGATCTGGAGGAGCTTCGGGACCACTCGTGACCGTTGGATTTAATCCTTGGTAAATTCGGCTTTGACCTACTCTGGGAGTAAGGCAAGGGTTACACCATGAAACCCCTGAATGTTGAAGTTGCGAAGGGACGGAGGCCATAGATTCCAAGGTCTACGTGGACACTTCTTAACCGTGAGAATAGAGGGTTGGAAAGTTTATTAGTCCGAGGTGATGTGGCACTCTGATGTCACCCAGGGTGACATAGACTCATGCCTAAGTGCCACATGTCACCTCGATTTGCACATTTCATAGGCCCTATGTGCCTAGTAGAACGTGACGCATATCACCCCTTGACAAGGACACGTGTCACCCCAGGCCTTTGTCATGTGTCTTTCCCTGGTGCACGAATTCTTGGCCAAAGATTGGTGGAGCACCCTAACAACGACTTCACAAAGTGATAGGAGCTGTAGATCTATGGGTCCACGTGGATAAACCTTGACTGTCAGATCTAAGCTCTGGTCAACCCGACGCTGACCAAGACTCTGGAAGATTTGGGGTGTATTATTGTAGAGAGAGACTTAAAGACCCAAAGGTCATAGCCACGTGGCAATTTTACATGACTTCGGGACTCCGGGAGGTCCCATGCGTAGATAGAGAAGGGGCGCTTAGAGCCAAAGCACCGAGCATTGAATATTCCTTAGGCGTATGCATTAGCATGGAGGGAGATCAGTCNCTCTCTGATAAAGAGCGAGCATGTTGGGGCCTTGTAATCACCGTGAACCATCGATTGGTAAACAAATCAGTATTGGTCAAATCATGATTATGAAAACCTGAGGGAGGTTGGAAGATGATCAGACCAGAGCGATGAGGGTATGTGTCACCCCTGACCCAGCTACGTGTCAGCCCTTGACACATGCATACCTCTCCCACGTGGTTGGTGAAATGACTAGGATTCCGGGAGTCCGGGACTTCAGGACTCTAGAGGAACGGAAGGAGTGAAGTCTGAAGTGCCAGAGTAGATCCTAGCCATTAGTACAGGAAGGCACGTGCTAGTAGATCATTGAATTAGGAGAAGAACACTTCGGAGGAACACGAGGAGTGAAACTCCCGATCGTTGAAGTCTCAAAGTGGATCACAACCATCGATCGCGAAGGGACACATGGTGCTCGATCTATAACTTTGGGTATAGAGTACTTAAGAGGAAAATGCATTGGAATGTTTGAAACTCCTGAACGCCAAAGTCCCGAAGTGGATCACAGCCGTCGATCACGAAGGGACGCGTGGCATTCAATCTGTAAGTCTGGGTACAGAGTACTTTGGAGGAAAAAGGCATTGGAATATTTGAAACTCCCGAACGCTGAAGTCTCGAAGTGGATCACTATTGTCGATCATGAGGGACACATGGCACTCAATCTATAACACCTGCCATGGAGTACTTTGGGGAGAAAAGGATTTGGAGGGTTTGAAACTCCTAAACGCTGAAGTCTCGAAGTAAATCAGGGTCGTCGAAATCCCTAAGGACACGCGACGTCAGATTGTGAACTTCAGTGATTTGCCACTATGGAGGATTCGTGCGATGGTTGTCTTGGCGCCTGTTGTCTTGGCGTATGGCCATAGCCTGTGGTCATATGCAAGTACAGAGGGATGGAAGAACCTAAAGAACTTGGGAGAGGATTTCTGCCAACTTTGAGCTCGATTCAAAGCATGGAGACCGTGGCTGGAAAGCTCTAGCAAAGCAAAATGGAATAGAGACCTCAAATGAGGGTGCTGATCTTCTTTAGAATAAGGAAACTTTTATGCCCCACCATGGGTATGTTACATTGATCCTAATGGAAATATGGCATCAAGTACTTCGGCACAGTCCTACTCCGGGAGGTTTAACCTGAAAGTGAAGGATAATATCACCGACACGTCGAAGGCTATAGTGAGTTAGCATATTAACATCACCTAAGGTAACATGGACTCATTGTAGGTGTAACACGTGTCACCCCGATTTGTGGTTTTCACAGACCCCATGTTTCAAATGGAGCTAGACACATGGCACCAGTCGATCGGGTCATGTTGCACCCCTTGTCTTCTCCCAAATGTCGTCTGTTGGGCCTAGGTTGTGGTCAACCCATCACTAACCAATTTGGGAGCAATAGAAAATTTACATGGCAAAACTTCCGAATACTGAAGTTTCGAAGCGATGAGGGTCGTTGATCTGGAGGAGCTTCGGGACCACTCGTGACCGTTGGATTTAATCCTTGGTAAATTCGGCTTTGACCTACTCTGGGAGTAAGGCAAGGGTTACACCATGAAACCCCTGAATGTTGAAGTTGCGAAGGGACGGAGGCCATAGATTCCAAGGTCTACGTGGACACTTCTTAACCGTGAGAATAGAGGGTTGGAAAGTTTATTAGTCCGAGGTGATGTGGCACTCTGATGTCACCCAGGGTGACATAGACTCATGCCTAAGTGCCACATGTCACCTCGATTTGCACATTTCATAGGCCCTATGTGCCTAGTAGAACGTGACGCATATCACCCCTTGACAAGGACACGTGTCACCCCAGGCCTTTGTCATGTGTCTTTCCCTGGTGCACGAATTCTTGGCCAAAGATTGGTGGAGCACCCTAACAACGACTTCACAAAGTGATAGGAGCTGTAGATCTATGGGTCCACGTGGATAAACCTTGACTGTCAGATCTAAGCTCTGGTCAACCCGACGCTGACCAAGACTCTGGAAGATTTGGGGTGTATTATTGTAGAGAGAGACTTAAAGACCCAAAGGTCATAGCCACGTGGCAATTTTACATGACTTCGGGACTCCGGGAGGTCCCATGCGTAGATAGAGAAGGGGCGCTTAGAGCCAAAGCACCGAGCATTGAATATTCCTTAGGCGTATGCATTAGCATGGAGGGAGATCAGTCATCGGATTATGGATGGTTGGATTTACGCCATATATTTAGGAGTGCTAGAAGCTCCGAGATCTCAGAGAACTCGAGATGATATGTATGAGATGGACCCACATGGAAGTCTCGTGGCCCTTGACTAATAAACACCTGAAGAACTTGGGAAGGACATATGTTCCAGTTTGGAGCTCGGTTTTGAGCATGGAGACAATGGTTGGAGAGCCCGAAATGAGCATAACGTGATAGAGATCCCACAGGGAGG
>JZKD02S0920513.1:0-13919 GCA_000966675.3 Picea glauca | reverse complement strand
TATATATATATATATATATAAGATTATTTTAATTTAAATTTACATAATAGTATTAATACTTTTAAATAAATTAATAAAACTTGAAATAATATTACTAGAAAATAATAATATAATTATTTGAAAATAGTAAAAATAAAATAAAATATCTTACTTTCAATTTGATGAGAGTTTAATGTGCTTAATATCTTGATGCAAAATGAGGCATTTGTCTCAGAGAACTACAAGCGGCCTTTAATATTGGGCTTCGTGGGTCCTCACATGAGGCCCACGTGCCCCTTCTCTCCTTTTCCGCCTGTCCATGCCTAAATAAAATAATAGCAAAAAAAAATAGCGATACAAACCCTAATCTCTAATTCATTTCTGCAATTTCTAATTACAGAACACAGGGTTCTCCTTAATCTTTCCTCACCCCGCCAGTGGTCTCTCATGGATTCTCCTCTATTGTTTGTTTCAATGTTGTGTTGAGATTTGTTTCTTGACTCATCTGCGAGGGTTAGCGATCTGTGGGCTTGGCACTCGGGCGCTGGGTTGTGTTGAATTTGCATTGAGCCTGCATTGGTATGGCCTGTGGTGCAATAGACTTTGGTCTGAGAGGTCCGTGAGCTCTCTTCTTCGTGGCTTACGCTGAGTTGGTTCTTTGTGCACTTGGTCTCGGCTTAAAGAAGTGTGGCTCTGCACTTGGCACTTGCGCTTAGGGCTTGTGGGGTTATACGCCTCTGTTTGGAATCTGGTAGAAGATTACAAAAGTGTCAAACAACACCCTATTTGCTTACAGTTCTACCTACATGTCTGCGAACCAATTTATGGCCTCGCCAAGCTGTGCTTTGGCCGGATTCCAGGTGATTTGAAGTAGATTTTCACCGGATCCTTGTGAAGGGTTGCCGAGAAAGTGCATTTTCTACACTTTCTTCCTATTTCTACTGGTTATATTAAGTGGTTCCATCCTTCATGGAATTTGGCATTTTGCCCATGCGAGTTGGCTGCTTTGCTATTACCGATCTTTCCAAAAAAAAAAATCGTATGATTTGTGTTAATGGTTGGTATGATATATATATATTTTTTTTTGATAGGGTTTTGTTGTTTGTTGTCTGTAATTTTGACAATCTCAAAGTTGGAATGGTACGAATATCTTGTTCAGAGATTTTTTTTTTGCAAATCGTTGTGATCTCAGACTTGTATTCTTTAAATTGGGTATAAGGTTTTCTGTATCTTATACCTCTTTATCTCAAGTTATATGAGCAACTAGCTATTCCGATTTTTCTAGTTTTAATTATGTTTATCTATTTGCAATCTAATCTTTGGGTCTTAAACTATTACAATGGTATTGTTGTATTGCGCCTTTTCTTTTAGGAACAGATAATTCGTTATAGACTGTCGTGGATAGCTTGAGATTGACATTGCACACCTTTTTACAGTTTCTTTTGCTTGGTCTAGAATTAGGTTATCATGTTCAAGTATTTAGAGTTATTCCAATGGATGTTACTGTTATGCTAACCAATTTGACACCGTATGGATAGATAGAGGGACTTTCTTCAAGGATTTCTACATCGAAGGTGTCCTCATCATGAATGATTTCCTAGTGCTTCATGGTTTATGATTGCAATAATGCAGAGTTGGGTAACGCAGGAGGTCATAGGGTCGACTCTCTCGGTAGTCCGAGCATGGTGTATTGGTAATGTATATTGGTGAATTTGTTGGCGTCAGACAGGTCGCGAGGTCAACCTCCCGCCGACGCTTTTTTTTTTTAACCTTGTGCGATGGGTTTGACTTTGGTGTAAGCGTTGGTTTGGTGTATGGTATACCTGTAACCCATCATTATCCCTTCGCTCGGTCCTTCCCTGATGAGCTATTTCCATCCAGTAAAAGGAAATGGTTCCTCACTATGCCTACACGCTATTATTCCCACCCACAACCTTGGATAAACTCTTATCCCTACTTCTGTTTATATTTTATAGTAAAATGCTTTTTCCTTTACTATTAATAATAACTTGTAGATGTACCCCTTTGGCTCCTCCGTGTAGCTTGGTGCTCGACTTGGGCACAATACATCTAGCAGAGGAAGCATACCACACCAGAGATTAGTTCAATGATCTTATGTGCTTTATATCAAATCTTATTTAAACAATTGGCAGCGATTGCAAAATACAGATGTGAGTGAGAATCAATACATATAAATAGTATAAGATTATATAATATTGTTAGTTTTTGGTGTAACTAGGAGATATTATGATATTCTCTTATTTCTAAAGAGTTGTTATGCAATTAATTATTATTCTTATGCTTGGGAGCTGTGCTCCCTATACGTATTTGGTGTATTTAGTACTTCTATGGTCACTTCTGGTAATTTGGTTTATCATAAATGACCATAAGAGCTGAGTATCTAGATTTAGACTATTCTTCAGACTGCACAAGTGTATATATTATCGAAGTTTTTGTTTAAATGAGTAAATATCTGAGAGTGATTCTCTTATTCATGTTTCAGTAATTCTCGAGTATCTTTAGTTTTAATTTGAATATACAAGGTAGGGGTATTGACTTTGAGAACTTGCCATGGATCTTCAATTCCAAGATTTACAATATATGAGCCAAAATAAAAGTAAATTCTCTACCACTAGAAAAGACTATCCATAGTTTAAAAAGTTTGAAACAACCGCAATCGCAAAACTCTGCCAACCGTTGGAAAGTTGCAGCCTACAAAAGAAAAAAATTGTGCCCAAATAAAATTTTCTCCCCACACTTTTCCATAGCCGAAAAGTTGCAGCTCGAGTTGTCCGATGTAGAGGTTAAAGACTAGAGGAAGGGAGTCTATGTCATAAAATTAGCTCTAATTGTAAATCCCTGATAAGTGTACCACCTAGAGGTATATTGTTTATATATATTTAAATAGATCTGTATATATAAATAAAAATAATTGTGTGCTTGGCTCGCAGGTTAGGTGGAGTTGGAGCTGGAGCTTTGAGTCTGAGATTGGCCCTCAGGCCCGGATGTATATCTGATTAAAGGGTTTTATGGCCCCTCTTTCAGGGTTTTCAGGGCTGATTTCTATATATATCTACCTTGAACAATTTATTTAGGGTTTCAATATAACTAAATAAAAGTTGTTTAAATTTCTGGGTGGGTAGGTAGGTCCTTTGGCTCTATATTTTAAACTACAACTTTGATACCATGTGTAGATTCTCTACCCCAGAGCCTTATAAAACACAAGTTAAAATAGAGGATAGATAAATGTTATCCTGTACAATTTAATCATCAACATATAACCATTTAATATTCAGTAGAAATTAAATTTATTAACAACATAAAAATAAATTACATAACATAACATATTCAACAACTTAATGATAACCACCTAACATAGCGTAGTCATGAAAATACATACCTCTGTCCGATGTTATTTCTCCAATCTTCGCCTGTCCTCGTTGCTGCTCTGCCCAAACTCTTCCCAAAACCGAATCTTTCCTCCCTGCCAGTTAGGAACAGAGCCTTTCCGGCTCCCTAGCTCCAAGATTCTGTGAGGATTCTTGGCCCCCGAGCCCAAAAATCCCAGCAACCGATGCTCCCCTGTAACAGTCCACCCAAACTCCAAACCAGAAAAATACCCACCAGAAAATACAGTCCCTAATCTCAAAAAAATGCTTCCTTCCCCCCAAATTTCCAAAAGTGCTCCTCCCCAAATGCCTCTACCCCCTCATATCCTCCTCCCATTCACCACCTCCTACCTTCATTTAATTCCACCCACCTTATCCCTCCATTTAATACCTTCCCCTCCATTCAATACCTTATCCCCTCATACGTCAAGTTTTCTAATAAATAAATTAAAAATTATCAAGCCTTTAATTAGTTACCCAAACATTAAATGAGTTAGTTAATTAATCAAAATATATTAAACAATAATTAATTAATTAATATTATTAATAAATAATCATTATTTAACTAATACACATTAGGACAGTTAATTATTTAATTAATTATACTTGATAAACCTTAAGAAACTATTTAACTAGGGTTGTTACAACCCAAAAGCTAAAATTTTTACCAAATATACCTTACTAATTTATGTGAATAGCCTCTGGAGTTCAGGGTCTGCAACGTGACATAAATTTGTTTATAGCGACAATTCTGTAATGACTTAGTTCAGGATGATTCCAAAACCCTATCTTGCACAGGTTTTATCTCTGAAATTGTAAGGCCTCGGGAGCTACAATTTTAACCCAACGTACCTTGATCTGTCTATTAAATATCCTCCAAGCCGTTCCTTCTGAAATGTTGTATAAAAAACTTTATAGCGAAAATTCCAAGGTGTCTCATATGTAGCAACAAAACCCCAAGACCTTGAGCTCTGATACCATATGTTAAGAACCAAATATCAATATAGTATAGAAAAACCTCAGAATAAGTACTCAATGCCTTGAAAAAGAGAGAAACTTAGATAATAAGCCTCTTCGATGGGGAAACCTCCTTATGCCCACATAAATGTACAATTACAAGATGATTCAAAATGAAAATGTCTCCTTGGTATATATAGGATACTAGGAGGTATAATTACAACTGATGGACTAAAGACGACATAAATAAAATAACATTAATAATATAATATGCCCTAATTAAGGGGTAATGAGCCACTATTTAGGGCTTAACACTTTGACATTAACGAAAACTTCTTACGATGATATCTCTCCACTTATATTATTCTACAATATGTTGTGTAGATCAATGTGGGTCTTCTTGTATATTCTTGATTTCCTATCTTTTGGTGTTGTATTTTTGGCCCTCAACCAAGTTTTGAGGAAACCTTGGTCAGATTTGGACCACTTTGGACTTTGACACATTGTTCAAGGAAGGAGCACCCAAGTGGATCTGAGATCGTGGATCTCACCGATTTTGTGGGCTATGTGGACCCATTAAGGGGTCCTCTAGGGTTTTTGTCATGGGATGTCGGCCCATGGGTTCTCCCATGTTTAGGACTTATTGTAAGGGATTGTAAAAGTATAAATAAGTAAGAATGTATGGTATAAGTAGTAGTATTTTTGAGCTAAGTGCAAGTGGTCCGAGTGGATTTGTGCAAGGGAATGTATGTGTGTTAAGGCTTCATACTTGATAGAGAGTTGGCTATGTGCCTTGACCTAGATTTGGAAGGAGGATTTGTTGCTCAGTGCACAGATCTCCTGTCCGGTGTGAAGCTCAAATTTATGGATTAGTGCACAGGAGTGAAGGAATGTAAGATTCAGACGAATAATAAAGAGGTGAAGCGGTTGGTGCACGTAGCCCCACTCTGGGGTGAACCACATATATCTGGTGTTTTATAGTTTTCTTTGTGCAATGTTATATATGTTATGTTTTTATTAGTGCTTATATTAGATGTGTAATGAATATGTATGTGTTCCTTAACGACATTGCTTATGTAGAATGCTAGATCTGATTCAGAGTGCTAAGTGCTAAGTGTTTAAGGTGCATAATATTTTATTATTACTGCTCTAGATCTATCTTAGATTATGTTTTGCGATGTTCATAAGGTTAATGAACTAATGTATGTCACTTCCTAAGAATTAAAAAAATACCCTACGAAGTGTTATTATCACAGATCTGTGTCCCAACTTGGTTATAGGAACCTGTGCCCTGTAACCCCCCCTGCTTCTACCTTGAATGAGACCTTGCCTGCTTTGCATATGTTTCTAAAAGGGATGATATTCGAGGTTTTGTTGGTGTGTTTTTAAGCATTGAACCTTGGGTCTGCCCCTGTGCCAACATGTATATTCCTTATTTCCTCTCTTCCGATGCTCATTGTCCATTGGTGCTTCCTATTATTATAGTCCATTGGCATATATTAAAATCATTCATGTCAATTTTCCTTCATCACTTTTTGTTCTTGTCTTCACTGAATTGAAATCAATGACATAATCATTCGACACTTTTCCTTTGAAGGTATAACTCCTCTTGACAATTTATCTCCCCATGTCTTGTTGTTCCTCTTACATCTTTTCTTCATGTGACTAGTTGGTTCCACCTATCAATATTCTTCTTTTTGTTGGATATGTGTTATATTATTTGCACGAATAGAACTAGTTTTGGGTGGATTTTTTTTTTCGTGTCCATTTTTGGGTGGTTCTCAGTTTTGGCACATGTTTTTTCGCTGATGGTTTTCTATTTCCAGTTAAGTAATTAGGGTTGTTGACTATCCAAGCCGTTGGATTAGGGTTTTGGATGTTGTTGGCTCCTATATGTATATTGTATTATAAGCAATGTATGAGGTGAATGAATATAGAATATGTTGGCTTTCCCAGTTTGGGTTTCCATGGGAAAAATATCTATGTAATGTGTGTATTGTCCATTGTATATTTTATGTTATTTTATTGAAAATATGTTGCAATAAATAAATGTACAAGGTTAAAATATACACTTTTTTGAGTCATATGATTTACTGAGCATTACTCTTGATGACAATGCCAACATGTATTTCTACAGTTCCTCTTGATCTCGTGCTTTCATCCACTTTCATGTATATTGTCTGATTCATGTTAACTATTCACTTCTAGATCTGCCACATATCTCATGAATTCATCTATGTTTGTATGTCATGAAACTATCCATGATTCTGATACTCAACTGCACATGATGTTGACCCATCTATCACTTTCCTATTCTAAATACTTCTTCAAATATGTTGCAACCAATCACTACATATTCATACTTTTCAAGTTGAATCAAATATGTCCATTAGTCTACTCAATCTACAAATAAAACTCTACATGTATGCAACAAGTACACATTCTCAAATATGTGTTGAATGTATCCCTGCTTAAATACATGCTTTGAATCCTCTATACAATCATGAATATCTACCTCAAAAGTGTTTCAATGATATTCTTCGTAACTGCCAATTGACCTCTTCATACCTACATGGGGATGTGTTTCAAAAAATGCTCCTTAATCAACCAATCTGTCATGAGGCATTTTTCACTTCTTCTATCAGACCATTCATAATCTACCTTCCCAAAATCTACAAATACTTCAAACTACTTGAAATATAGTTTTGTAATCTGTAATAGTTGCTTCTTAGACTCCCCCTCTTCAACATTCACTTTTGCTAGGAGTCTCCAAGCTAGATTGCTTAGAACAATACATGAAGTTGCTATGTTGTGAGGTCATCATTATGAGTTCTGACTTCTTCCTATTTAACAGTGGATTCATCATTATCTCTCACATCTGCAAATCCTATTAGTATGATATCTAGGATTTCTTCATTCACCTATTCTTATTGTTTTTTCTTTCTTCTCCAAACCTTCTTGTATATGATATCATTGTTTTCCTTCAAGGAAGACTCCATCCTACTTCTACAATCACAAAATATGTGTCCATAGTTTTGGCATTTGTAAAATTCAATATTGTAGGGATCCAAATAAACATATCTTTCTTTAAAATTTCTTCCATAGCTCTGCAATCTACAACTTTATTTCCAAAGTTGTTAAAAGTAAAACAATAACCTAGAAATAAACTTTGATACCTAAGAGAAAATGATCCTCTTTGTGATGTAGTTCGTTTGAATTCATGCCTTCACTAATCACAATCTTTTATTTTGTTGTTTACTTCAAAATGATTGAAGCTTCTTTGATACCTAGAGGTAGAAGGTATTCTTGGAGATACATATCTTATGCAATCATTCCTATTTGACTATTGCTGACCATGATCCTTTTCTTTGAAAAGTTCTGCATAGTTCTTAGCCTTCTCTTCATTCTTATTTTTCGGCAACCTGGAAAACTTCTCTTCCAGCTTCTTGCAACCTTCTTCTTTCTTCATCATCTGGATATTCGTTTACTTCTTCCGTTATATTTTCTTCTTCAAGTCAGGTTTTCAAGGGGCTGATTTCTTCTTCAAGTCTTCTTTATTGTTGACTAAATTTTGCTTCAAGATTGTTTAATTTCTCATATATTTCCTTGAGATGAATTGTCAAAATTACTTCTCTCTTTTCTACTACCTTTAGCTTGATTTTTAAGTGAGAAACTTCTTCATATTTTTTCTTGGGATTTTGAGAACCTTCCTTTAGCTTGATCAATTCATCCTTGAGTGACTTGTTTTTCTTCCTTTCTCTTTTTAGCTCACTTAAGACACTGATTAGTTCTTCTTCAATATCTACTTTACCCTCTTCTTCTTCTTCATTATCAAGAGTTCATTTCTAAGTTTCCATTGCCATAAAGTGCACTCTTTTTTAATCATTTTCATTATCACTATCCTCATCAGATGAAGAACTATCTTTTTTTTAGTAGAGTTTTTTCTTGAAGACCTTTCTTTTATTTCCTTTCTTATTTTCCTTTTGATATTTCTTTTCTTTCTTGGGAAATTCTTCTTCATCACTATCATAATTCTTAGCATATGGATATTTAGAAGAAAAATGACCAATTTTAGCACAATTAAATCACATTAAGGGAAGCTTACCTTTGTACTTTCCATTCCATCTCTCCAACTTCCTTACGAAGTTGGATATTTCTTCATCTTCATATGAATCATGTTTTCAGCTGCAGTTTGACTTTGACTTTTTCTTATTATTCTTTGTCTTCTTGGATGCTTTAAAATTTGCTTCCTTCCTGGATGGATTATCCTGCTCCATTCTCATTTCATAAGCTGCAGGGATTCCATGTAACTCATCCATACTCAATGTATCAAGATCAACTCTTTCTTCTAGAATTGAAATCTTAGGATCAAATCTCATTGAAAGATACCTTACTACGTTTTGAACAATTATTGATTCTTTAATTTCTTCTCCTAATCCTTTAATAGAGTTATTATTTCATCAACTCACAGAAAATAAGATGCAATATCCAAAGTTTCTTAGGTATGGTACATACAATAGGAGGCACTCCTTGCTACATAGACAATATTAAAAATATGAGTTTGCTCTTACACCATTCGAACCCTCCTTCAGTCTTATAATGCTTATCTTATAGCTCAGAGTGTCATTGACAACTTTACAATTCAAATAAAAAATCCTTCATAGGATTCCCATGCCTAAACGTGGAGTGGCTACAACTATACAACATAAATAAAACATAATGTTATATTTCAAGATGATGTTGGCAACGTTTGCAACATTTTCTTTATGTCTGTTGAGGTGTCTATTTGAATGCATTTTCCTTTGGTAGGTGGCCTCCCATATTGAAACTAATCTTCAGAAGATTGCTACGTATCCATATGGACATATTGGATTTGTTACTCCCTCCAAAACTCTGAAACATGAATTCACAACGCCATTTCGCAACGCCTATCTAAAACAACCAGTTCAGACTGCCAGACGTTGCGAACGTTCTTGTAGTGGCTTGTTTGGTTTTACAAAGGATTAAAACACCCAAAAATTGTCTCAAGTGTCCCAAATTGTTGTAACAACTTCATACCTTGGTACATGACTATAAGAAAACATCCAAATAACTAATCATGGTTTACAAAACATAGTCATCCTCAAAAAGTTGTAAAAATGCATAAAACAGGAAACTTGACCAAAACTGATATTGGTTATGGAGTTTCAAAATCTTCATTTTTTAACTGTGGAGCTTCTCCTGGTAGAATTCTTAGCAAGAATGTCCATATTTCTCTTTGCCAAATATTCTTTAAAAGGCTCTAGTTATGTCTTTAACTTTCTGATTTGAGATTGATGATATATGTTTTATCTGTAGAGATTTATGAGCTACTTGTGGAGGTCCAGGAACCTTTAGGCGATAAATATGGCCTTATCAATGGTATCATGGTACATTCCCATCACCCCCTTGATATTGTTTATTGAATCTAAGTCTTCTTTCTTCATATTATCAGCCTCAATCCTTTCTTCTCTAAGTTGTCTCTTGAGCCTCTTGAAAGTGGGATTACTTTCATGCTGAGGAGTAGTGATATCAATAATTTCAATGGGTTTCTCAAGAGATTTGGATTTACCTTTCCTCTGGGATGAAGTCTCTGCTACTTCATCCTTCATAGGAAAATTTTTCCTAGTTTTTTCTCTAGTAAAAGGCCTCCTAGGCTTAACCTTGTTTGTGGAAATGGGTGAAGGAAACACAAGCTTTCTTCATGTTAGACTTGTGGATTTTCTTTAAGGGACCTCCATAGGAGTGGGATATTCCATGGGTGAACCTTCCCTGTGTGAAGGTTGTGAGGGACCTCCTGCTTCTATTTCACTTGTTGCTATGTCATCTATATCAGTTATAACACCCCTTTTATTCTTTATAACCTATGAAAACACAGTTCTCTCAACTGGATTAGGGATTTTTATCTTGGACTGTGAAGTGGGAGCAACATTTAGCTGAAAATATGATCAAGTGAGTAATGTTTCCCAATAAGTATTTGTCTTTCTCAACTCTTCCATCACCAACATTTTGATAAGTCCATAGTGAAAGGCACTAGTTGTTGGATTACTGAGAGGGGGGGGTGAATCAGTAATAGCATAATTATAATCCTTTTTCTTCAAATGTTATATCAATGTAGAATTATTATCCAATAATGAACAGTAAGAAATAAACAATCACACACATACACANTTTTGAACAATTATTGATTCTTTAATTTCTTCTCCTAATCCTTTAATAGAGTTATTATTTCATCAACTCACAGAAAATAAGATGCAATATCCAAAGTTTCTTAGGTATGGTACATACAATAGGAGGCACTCCTTGCTACATAGACAATATTAAAAATATGAGTTTGCTCTTACACCATTCGAACCCTCCTTCAGTCTTATAATGCTTATCTTATAGCTCAGAGTGTCATTGACAACTTTACAATTCAAATAAAAAATCCTTCATAGGATTCCCATGCCTAAACGTGGAGTGGCTACAACTATACAACATAAATAAAACATAATGTTATATTTCAAGATGATGTTGGCAACGTTTGCAACATTTTCTTTATGTCTGTTGAGGTGTCTATTTGAATGCATTTTCCTTTGGTAGGTGGCCTCCCATATTGAAACTAATCTTCAGAAGATTGCTACGTATCCATATGGACATATTGGATTTGTTACTCCCTCCAAAACTCTGAAACATGAATTCACAACGCCATTTCGCAACGCCTATCTAAAACAACCAGTTCAGACTGCCAGACGTTGCGAACGTTCTTGTAGTGGCTTGTTTGGTTTTACAAAGGATTAAAACACCCAAAAATTGTCTCAAGTGTCCCAAATTGTTGTAACAACTTCATACCTTGGTACATGACTATAAGAAAACATCCAAATAACTAATCATGGTTTACAAAACATAGTCATCCTCAAAAAGTTGTAAAAATGCATAAAACAGGAAACTTGACCAAAACTGATATTGGTTATGGAGTTTCAAAATCTTCATTTTTTAACTATAGATCTTCTCCTGGTAGAATTCTTAGCAAGAATGTCCATATTTCTCTTGGCCAAATATTCTTTAAAAGGCTCTAGTTATGTATTTAACTTTCTGATTTGAGATTGATGAGATCTGTTTTATCTGTAGAGATTTATGAGCTACCAATGGAGGGCCAGGAACCTTTAGGCTATAGATATGGCCTTATCAATGGTGTCATGGTACATTCCCATCACCCCCTTGATATTGTTTATTGAATCTAAGTCTTCTTTCTTCAATTTATCAGTCTCAATCCTTTCTTCTCTAAGTTGTCTATTGAGCCTCTTGAAAGTGGGATTACTTTCATGTTGAGGAGTAGTGATATCAATAATTTCAATGGATTGCTACAAGAGATTTGGATTTACCTTTCCTCTAGGATGAAGTCTCTACTACTTCATCCTTCATAGGAACATTTTTCTTAGTTTTTTCTCTAGTAAAAGGCCTCCTAGGCTTAACCTTGTTTGCGACAATGGGTGAAGGAAACACAAGCTTTCTTCCTGTTAGACTTGTGTATTTTCTTGAAGGGACCTCCATAGGAGTGGGATATTCCATGGGTGAAGCTTCCTTGTGTGAAGGTTGTGAGGGACCTCTTGCTTTTGTTTCACTTGTTTCTCTATCATCTATATCATTTATAGCACCCCTTTTCTTCTTTCTAACCTATGAAAACACAGTTCTCTCAACTGAATTATGGATTTTTATCTTGGACTGTGGAGTAGGAGCAACATTTAGCTAAAAATATGATCAAGTGAGGAATGTTTCCCAATCAGTATTTGTCTTTCTCAACTCTTCCATCACCAACATTTTAATAAGGCCATAGTGAAAGGCACTAGTTGTTGGATTACTGAGAGGGGGGGGGGTGAATCAGTAATAGCATAATTATAATCCTTTTTATTCAAATGTTATATCAATGTAGAATTATTATCCAATAATGAATAGTAAGAAATAAACAATCACACACATACACAGTACACCAGTGTTTTACGTGGAAACCCAAATTGGGAGAAAACCACGGAAAGCTTTTTCTTATATGTCTTGAAAAATTACATTCATTGGAAGCATCAACTTCCTTTGATTTCCAGCTGCAACTGGAAGGAGGCTCCAACCCCCTAGTTTCTCAGGCTACAAACTGAGGGAAGCTCCAACTCCCCAATTCTATGGATACAACCAAAAGGAGGCTACAATCCCCAATGTTCTCTAGCTACAACCAGAAGGTGGCTACAACCACCTATCTTTGTCCCGTCCTACCACCTTGAAGTAGAAGTAGAATGATGGAACCACTGTCACACTATCACTGTGAGATATACCGTTGTAAACCTGTACCAATAAATCTGAACCATGCATCAACCTATACCTCAACCTATAATCAACCTGTACCATAAACAAGTGCATCAACCATGCACCAACCTGTAATGAACCTATACCATAAGCAAGTGCATCAACCATGCACCAACCTGTAATCAACCTGTACCATAAACAAGTGCATCCAACCATGTACCAAGAATGTACCAATCATGTGTCAACTACTCATCAACTACGACTCATCAATATGTACCAACATCATCAACTATACACCTCATCTATGTGTGCCAACTAATCAACTACTTGTCTCAACCATGTACTCAACATGTACCACAACCAAAAGCCCTCATCAATTTCATCATACAAATCTGATTTGTAGCTCTGTAATAGACCTGGTGTATATGATCACATTCCTGCAAACCTTCCTTGACTTTAAAAACAAAAGACTAGCATTTTCATCAAATTTTTCTTTACTCTCACATGCCTAGTTTTGGATTAGTCAACAACCCTAACTTGAAGTAATCATAACTTTGAACCTGTAATGTATAAATATTTGAAACTAATATACAATGTTATTCAATGTGTTTTATGCAATTCCTCCAATTTTCACTACTTGGAACCTCTCAGAAAAGGAGTTATAGAAAAAAATGACATACCTTGTTGAATTCTGGCTTATTCTAGAGAGCGACCTTGTAGAGCGTGCCCCACAAAAAATATTTGATGAATTGATCTAAAACTATTACAAATCATACTGAAGACTGTAACCTAACCAAAATATTTTATCTCACTAAATTTGGATCTGTTATAAAGAAGTTATGACGATTTTTTCCCAAAACACCTGATTTTGACTAGTTTCAGGACTGACCACAAACCCTATTTTCCACGGAGTGTAACTCCCAAAATACAACGACCCATAAGATAAATTTTTTACCACACATACTTGGATATGTTTTCTCAATTTCATATAAATTTCATTGTCTGACTCATTATAGCAAAAAGTATATAGCGAAAATGGTGAGATGACCTGTAAATAACATACCTTAGAAAGCACCCTCAAAAGAATTTATCCTTTCTTTCATTTTGACCTTCTTTTCTTCACCTTCACTCAGAATTTTGGTTTATATATCCTTGGTTACCTTAGACACATATAGATATTCAATATTCTCAAGTGTGATTCAAATGAGAGAGCCTTGCCTTTTATTTATACTCTCCAAGTAGCTTTCTTAAAAACATCTTCTAGGTCACTTGGCCCACTTTCCTTATTTTAGGGTTGGGTCC
>JZKD02S0920469.1:0-13919 GCA_000966675.3 Picea glauca | reverse complement strand
TAGAGGTGGAAAGTAAGGCCGAAGGCGGTCCACATTGAATACTGGGTGCAGAACAAGGAATGGTGGGATAATGAGATCGAAGGAATTGTCCCCTACAACCTTGGTGATGGTGTATGGCCCATATCGGAGTGGGCAAAGCTTGCAGTGGGGTCCAGCGAGGCGCTCCTTCTGCAAATGTAGCCACACTTTGTCACCCACCTGGAAGTTGTGTTGCACCCGATGTTGATCATGTCATTGATTGTACTTAGAATTGGCTTTGTCCAATATGTCATGAACCTATTGGAAAATTTGTTGAATGCGCTCAATTAAGTTGTTCGCCTTGGCAGCTTCAGACTGGACATGAGTCGAATCATCCTGAGTAGCTGCATATGGTATGACTATGTCAATGGGACATAGTGGTTGGAATCCCAAGCCCACCTGAAAGGGGTTGTGGTCAGTTGAGTTGTGGAGGGCCCAGTTATATCTATGTTGTACATAGGGGAGGCTATTATGCCATGTGCGTGGATTCTTTCAGTTGTACATGCGCAAAATGTGTACGATTATCATGTTGATGACCTCTGTCTGGCCATCAGTTTGGGGATGGAAAGTTGTGGACTTGGTGAGCTTGGTGTCCAGCATTGACCAAAGGATGGACCAAAATGTATTGAGGAACCTACTATCATGATCTGAGATGATAGACTACGGGATCCCAAAGTGTACCCACACTCGTTCAAAGAATAGTTTAGCAGTGGCTTCTGCTGTGATATTCTTCTTACAGAATTCCATAATGGCCATCTTCGAGAATCTATCTAAAACCATGAAAACACAGTCGTTGTCATGCTTAGTAGAAGGAAGGCCTGATATGTAATCCATGGAGATGGATTCCCAAGGTTGACTAGGGGTAGGCAGTGGAGTATAGAGGCCTTTCTTCTTGATGGTCAGTTTGGAAATGGCACAGGCAGTGTAGGATCTGATGTACTTCGCAAAATCCTATCAAAGGTTTGGCCAATAAAAATACTTCTGCAGTACTGACATTGTTTTCACGACCCTGAAATTTTCATCGACCTGAATATAGTGTGCTTTCCAAATAATCTTGGCACGCTCACTTGAAGGAACACAAAGGTGTCCCAGGTGACATAGTAGTGCATCTTGGAGGTGAAAATTTGGAACTCGATTACCCTCCAAGAGTGTCTTGTATGTGTGGCCGAAATCTGGATCGCTCTTGTAGAGAAGCAACCAATCAGAAGTCTCATGCCCACAAGAGTTGAGAACAGTGGTTATCTCCACAATCGGTGGTCGGCTGAGGCAGTTTGCAACAATATTGGTGCTGCCCTTCTTGTACTTGATGTTCAAATGAAACTGTTTTAGATATTTGAACCACTTCTGATGGTGAACGTTCTACAACTTCCCTTGTGTCTATATGAACTACAGGGGTCGGTGGTCTGTGCGAATGATCATTTCCTTCCACAAAATGTAATGCTTCCATTGTCGGCAAGCCTACACAATGGAATACATTTCTTTGTCATAAGTGGGATACTTTTAGACTATGTCAGACAGTGTCACACTGTGATATGCCACTGGATGCCCCTGTTGAGTAAGAACTGCCCCAATAGCATAGTCAGAGGCATTTGTATCGATCTCAAATGGTTGTTGCAAGTTTGGTAATGTGAGCACTAGGGCACAACAGAGGCGATGTTTCAATTCTGTGAGCGCCTTCTGTTGATATTCCGACCAAATTAATTTTTCTTTCACTCCTCCCTTGGTGAATTAACTCAAGGGCCAAGAGATATGAGATAATACCAACACGAACCTGCGGTAGAAATTAGCAAGAACCAGAAAGCTACGAAGCCCTGTTAGAGTGGTCAGGGTTGGCCAATCCTGGATGACTTGGATCTTGGTTGGATCCACTTGCAACCCACGCTCATCAATAATTTATCCCAGATAATGAACCTGGGTCATTCCAAAAGTGAAATTATCCAAATTGGCACCCAACTTGTGTTTCCGCAGTGTTTGGAGGACTTGTCGGATGTGGTGGAGGTGCTCTTCCCAAGTCTAGCTGAAGATCATGATGCCATCCAAGTACACTACTACAAATGAGTTGGTGAATGGCTCTAAGATGTCATCCATTAGCCTCATGAAGGTTACAGGAGCATTCGTCAACCTGAAAGGCATGACCAACCATTCGAAAAGGCCCTCCTTGGATTTGAAGGAAGTCTTCCACACATTGGACGGTTCGATTGGTACTTGGTGATACACGGACTTCAAGTCAATCTTGCTGAAATATTTCACCCCTTTGAGTTGTTCCAGAAGGTCATCAATCTGTGGGATCGGGTACCTATTCCGGATAGTGATCTTTTTCAGTGCACGGTAGTCAATACATAGTCTCCAAGTCTCATCCTTCTTCTGCACCAACACGATCAAGATCCCACAGGGCGATGAACTTGGTTGGATGTGACCCTTCTGCAGCAGCTCCTGAATTTGCCTCTTGATTTCATCGTTCCCCAGAACAGACGCCGATAGATCAAACCATTGGGAAATGGCATACCTGGGGTCAGATTGATGTGGTGCTTGACCTGACAGTGCAGAGGCACCCATGCGGGTGAGGTGAAGATGTCCTGGTACTCCTCCATGATCTTTTCCATTTTTTGTTGTCATCCAGAGGAGCCCTGTCTGGAGGTCATGGCCACAATATTATTCTTTCAATGAGGGTGGATCATGAAGAAAACAAATTTCCCAGTTTTGGAAATGAGCTTATTGCATTGTTTTGCAGTAACCAAAGAGATAACAGTAGGTGGTGGTACCTCTGGTATCATGTAGAACTTATTTCTGAAGGTAACAATAACAGCGTGAGGCTGAGACTCATACACAACATGTTGTTTCCAAAAGTATGGTTGGCCTAATAATACATCGCAAACATCAAGAGGAGAAATTTCACATAATACCTCATCGGTGAAGGGTTTGATGCTATAGGGAAGGAGACACCGTTGGCTGATGCGGAGATCCCGTCCTTGGTGATGCCACCCGATGGTGTACAGTTGTGGGTGTGTTGTGGTGGAAAATCCCAACCACTTCATGACCTCTTCTGAAATGAGGTTCTTTTGGCTCCCACTATCGACAATGAACTATAGCGGGGAACCCTTTACCCACATCTAGGAGTGGAAGAGACGCTCCTCCTCCTATGGATATTTTGGATCTTCATGGTGGCAGTGATGGCGTTGGGCTCCGCATCGATAATATGCTTCCCTCTTTCATTCCCCTTCTCGGGTTCTAATTCAGTGTAAGAGCATGCATCTTATTCATAATCCCTCAACTCGGCCACCAATGATTGTTTGGACCGACACTCACTTGTGTTGTGAGTGGAGCTCTTATGGAACCGACACCGCTTTCCTGTGCCCTTCTTCGGCTTCATGGTGTTGTTTTTTTCTTGCGGATTTGGCAGGTTTTCTTGAGCCTCCATGCCGTGGCTTTCTCCTTTGTTATGTGGTTTGGGAGCACCTTTCTCTTTCTTTTGATTCGCAGATCCAAAGTCCCACTTCTTTTGTTTGAATTTCTTCTCAATCTTGGCATCATACCGGTATGTCGTACCAAGAGAGGAGATGTCGAGGAACTCGATTTCCTCTTGAATGTATCTATGTAGACAACTATGGTACTTCAACACCAAATGTTTCTCTGAATATTTGATACCCAACTTTGTGCGCAGGGTATGGAATAGATTTGTCAGCTCATGCACATCTTGATCCCTTTGTTGTCCCATCATAGTGCATTGTATGTACTTGTACTCATAGCTCCCCATGGGATAATATCTTTCCTTGATGGAATCTCAAAAATAATTCCAATTGGGTACGGCCAAGAACAGAGAGGGTTCCTCCTCGTCCTTTTTCTCACAGTAGGTTTCCCACCAGTCCTTGACATGGGGGCGACTTTGAGCAGTAAAAAAATAATCTTCTCCCGGTCGAAAAATTCATGAACCAATAACTATACTTCTATTAGATTCAACCATCTATCTACGACATTTTCATCTATTGGGCCATCAAATATGGGAATGTCAAAGTTAACTTGTACCTTAAAAGGGGTTGTGCCTCGAGAGTGGCTGCTGGATGCAAATGCGCTGCCAGTGGGAAATCGTTGAAGGATCTGGGAAAAGTTACCCAGCATCGTGTTCCTTTGTTTTTCAAGGGCCTCCTTGAGAAATATTTTGATACGATCTCCTACTCCCTCATATTTATTTTCATCCCCCATGGGTGGTCGTTGAGGTTTGCGAGGCTGATCTTGCAAAGGTTCAACCAGATCGATCCCTAACTCCTTATACCCCGACCTCGTTGGGGACATGCAAAGAAGTATCAAGAAGAGAAGACCGCTCTGATACCACTGATCTAAATTTATGCAGGAACACAAAAAAATACACAAATAACCATGAATACAAAGATGCATCGGACATAACACTTAATTTCATTAATATCAAAGAACTAAAATTTGTTTACAGACATAATAGAAATAAACTATCTAGGGCATTGGTATCTTATCTCTGAGAAGAGATGTGGCGACTGCATGCCTCTGAACTCTGTGTTACAATGAGGCTCGAAGGCCTATATCTTATTGAGAAAAAATGGAAACCCTAAACATCCAAACCTAACCCTAGGAGATGAAACGCCAGAATATGGGGCCCATCAGGGTAAATTGGTACATCAGTTTCTCGGGGTCGTAACTTTGGCATACTATGTCTGTTTGATGCATATGATACATCGTTAGGAAGATCTATCTGAGGACTACAACTATTTATAGTAGATATCATGGCCCGAAACAGAGTAATATTCGTCAGAGTTTGATGCCCAAAAACCGTCGTTTAGGGCGTCAAAATAGTTTCGAAAGTTCAGGACCCAAAAAACTACCAAAAATAGTAAATTGTGCTACAATTAAGGAAACTGAAAAACTAAAAGAAACAATGGTGGGGGTCCAAGTGGAATAGGCGAGTGGCCACCAATATCCACCTGGATTAGGGGAGCTAGGGTAATACCTTATTTTCCTTTCTTATTGATCACCCAACAATCATTTTGGCCAAAGAGGTAGGTGTATAGGGGAATTCACCTAGTTTAGGCTTGCAACTTCACTTCACCTAATTCAAGCTTAAAATTTACTCACACAATTTGTGCTTCAAGCTCGTAATCTAAATCTAAATTGTGTAACCTTTAATTTCTTGCAACTTTACTTTCAAATACTATCTTTCTTGCATTTACTTTTCAGTTGGGTATCTCTATTGTTGAATGGTGTATCTTTGAAGTTGTGCATTAGTCTCTTTGGTGGATTTTCTTTCAAGTTGTTGTTTTCTTGAAGTTGCGCACTAGTCCTTGTGTGCCTCTTTCAGAAGTTGTGCATATTTCCATTTGGGCACCTAAGCTTTGGTTATAAGTTGTCTCCATTTGTGGTGAATGCATCATTGAGCTATCTCTCTTTTACATATTTGAAAAATCATTTAAGTGGTTAGAGAAATCATTGTTTCATTGGTGTAATAGATCTAACAAGTGCTTCTTTCATTTCATTTGTAAATTGGCAATTAGTTGTGCTTTTGTACATTGTGTAATCATCTTGCTATTCTTTATTCTTTGGTAATTGTTATAATTTATCTTAATTTGTAAAGTTATTCTTATTCGTACTTAGATTTACTTCTTGTAACTTTAATTGACACCTTTCCCAACCTTTAGGCACTAGTCTTAGTTGACCTTAGGGAAAGGGATGATTTTCATTAAAGGTGTGCATTGCATTGCTTCCTCTCATATAGGATAGCTCCCCCTTGCCTTAACAAACTAAAATTAACACCTAGAATTCATTTAATAATTTACATAGTAACTAGGGTCTACCCCCCTTGGCTTCCATAGGAGAAATCCTACACGGAAGAAGTCCAAATCATGGTGACAAGTGAGTTTGGACTTAGGCATTGTGCCACCAAGGACACACTAAGTGGATTGAGACTTTTCCATGTTTGCAAGTGTGTATTAGGAAAACAACATCTTTGGCGCCGTTGTCGGGGACAAGTCTTTTGTCCTTGGTCTAAATGACTTAACTTTATTCTTTTAAAATTAAGTAATAAATTTCTCCCTAAATTTTTTTAACTTGGGTTGGTTTTTCATTGTTTGCTTACTCTCCAAGTGGCGACTCCATTTGAAATTTTTTTGAATTATACTACCGGGAGAAATCCTCTTGCTCCTCGTAGCTTTCTTGAAAGTCTTGGAGAAGAAGCAATCTCTGATATGCATCCTCTGTTGTACATAATAATCCTACAACTTTTTGTTTTCCTTCTTGTTTTTTCTTTGTTTGATGCTTCTTGTTTGTTTGAAATAAACTTGGTCATCTCGCGACTCCACTCCAAAATAATTTGACAAAGTATTCTTCAAGAATGAACTCACGGCTTGTTTAGCTTCATCCTTGAACTTGGAAACGTTTTTGGATGAGGTTAGCCAGTTTTCCTTCTCGTTGGATCCTTAATAATTCTTGGGTCCCACTCCTTTTCATTAGACCTTTTTGTTTAATGATCTATTTTAGAAATGAATTTGGATAAATTTTATAATCCTATTGATTTTTCAGAAATAGTTTGTCATCCTCCTGATGTGCCTAAAATTGTTATTGAAAACTTTCCTGATTTTTGTAATTATGGTGATGCTAATGCTCATATTAGGGGCTTTGGGTAGTGTATTGATGAGTGGTGTGATCCACCTATTCATGAGGATGTTCTGATGCAATTGTTTGTCATCTTTGTGAGAAATATGCTTACTACTAGTTTCATGATTTATATGATAATAAGTTCAATACCATACATGATTTGATGCATGCATTTTTAGAGAACTTTGGGGATGATCAAGATGAAACTTACAATGAATTGGTTGATTATTTTATGAAAAAATGGAAGGAGAAAGACCCTCTAGATATAAAAACAATTAGTTCAGATATTAATATGGATACTCCCATCGAGGAATTAACGGAGGATGTTGAAGCCAAATAATTCATCTATGTAGATTAGTTAGAGATCATGGAAGCTAACCTAAACATGCTTTTATTGAGTATCCAGACCCCATAGAAATTGAGCTTCATAGTGAACAAGAAAGGGAAGTTCATATGGAAATTTTGGATGAGTCCATAGACTAGTAGCCGATCTTGAGGAGATAAAGAAATTTGAGTTTGAAATTGTTGAATATCTAGATAATTCAAGTCCCCACCCTCCTCCCGAGGAACCAATCTCTTTAAGGGAGAACTTTTAAAACCTTGATGAAAACAATGCACTAGTTCCTTTGACATGTTCATTTCCAACCTCTCAACCAACAAATAACTTAATACAAGATAATGGGAGAATGGAAGGCAACTTCAGTTTATCAAATTCATATCATTATGAGCAATGGTTGACTTTCCACCATGACGGTCATATGTAGAAAGGTATCAAAATTTTACATGGCTTGTCAAACTCCAATGTTTGGTTGAATAGAGAAAGACACATGTTTTTTGGGTGGTCTATTCTCAAGAGAAGCTCCAAGTTGATAAAACTTGGAAAAGGGTCTTCAACGAGTCATCCTGGACAGGGATGTTTCAGAAATTTGGGGTTTCATTCCATCCATTGCTTGGTTGGTCCTAAGTCTTTCCATCTTATCCATTTGGATGATGGATCCTCAAGCACTTGGCCACTCGGTGTCCAAAGGGCACCCTTTGTAACGTATTTCTAACCTTTCTCCTTTCCTTTCAATTTTGTATTATTTCATTTGATGAGTATATTTCATTGTATAGATATTTTTGTGATTATTGTCTATATTCATTTTATTTATGTAATTATTGTCAATTGAAATTTCATTTATTGTGATTATTGTTTATATCATTTCATTTGTTTATTCATTTTATACATGTATTTATGTTGGGTATTGGTGAACACTTTGTTTTGTAAATTTTGAATCCTCGCATGCTTTCCTTCCCAAGGAAGATCAAACACACGACCCCATGTGGATCCATATGTTGACCACCTATTTCAACTAGGGGTTCAACTCCATGTGCCATGAAGCTATATACCTGATGGTTCAACAAAATTGAAGACTTTCTAGTTGTACAAGGCAATTTTGGCCTCCGACACGTCTTTTTGTAATTCCATGTGTGAGATAATAATGTAATGGGTCTGCATGGATCATATTTTATGTTAGTTTCCTAGGAATTTATCATTAGGGAAATCCTTTCATCGATTTTTTTTTATCCTCAGGTAATTGATTTGGCCTAACCAATCGTTTTAATTACCCTTGAGTTTTTCACTCCCAATAATCCTCCAAAGTGGTAAAAGGAGTTCTAATTATTGATCCCAATGGGTGAATAGGGTCTAGGAATATTGTAAATGACCATGCTAGACATCTCCTAGAGTCTTGCGGAATTTCGTCGAGTCTAAGTAGTTTTTTTGTAATTTTTTAAAATTACCCAATTATTGTTAATTTTAATTAATTTTTGTGTAAAAATATAAAAACTAGGTCCTAGGGGATTTTGATAGGGATATGAGTACTCAAAAGAAATTGAATGAGACCCCCTACACCCTTGGACCAAGTTTTTTTTCAATTGGACAAGTGTTTTTAGGTCATTGTCCATGAGGAGTCCAAGTGAGTCCAAGTGAGTAATTTAATTGCTTTAATTTGGCTAAGTAAAAATGTCATTTTTTGTAAAATGAGAAAAAATGTTAGAGAAAGAGTGGTAAATGATGCCTAAACCCTTTCCTAAGTTAGAGAAACATGTTTCTAACTTAAACTCACCCCCACACCTAGCCACTACCACAACTTGTCATCCCCGCTAGGGAAGTTGTGCCCCCCTTGGTGAGGAAAACACCCAAACTAAAAACATAAACCAAGGGAACACCTAAGATACTACAGTGCACCCCCCTAGTGACTCAACATGATGTTTGACTTTTCAAAAAGGTTTCCCCCCTCACTCTCACTCATCCCTCACAAACCTTAGATGACTAAACCCCTAAAAGTGTGCCCTCGTTGAGATCATCACTTATTTTGCATGAATGACACTTGGAGCTCATCCAAGAGGGGTCACTCTTGTGAGGAGATCATCACATATATTCTTAGTGTACTATTACTATGCCCAAATCTCTCCCACTCCTCTCCCACTCTTCTCTCTTTCTCCCATTTTCTCTTGCTCTTGTGTAAAGCTTGCTACAAGTATTTGCAACAACCTTTTTCATTTAGAATAAAATAAATCTTTGGAGGATCCATGGTGCATTGAGAGTTTTCTTGGTTCCATATTTCTACATTGGAGGTGATAATTGTTTGGTTTCTTTCTTTGTGTATGCATTTGTTATAGATCTAGAGTAGAAATTCCAAGCAAAGTATTTTGCTTGGGTAGATCTATGGTAGCAGTATTGTAGATCTAGTGAGTATTTTTTGAGATTTAACAAAGCATTTTGTTTCATATTTAATAACTACTCACATATTCTATTTTTTGTATCTTTTTTTCACAAGATTTTCAAGTCACCCAAGGGTTTTGTGGACAAATTTCAGATCTGGAAACTTGTCCCTTCACCCAACTCAAGCCTCTTTAAATTTCTGTTCTAATTTTCAGTACATTTACAATAATTTTTGGAGGAATTCTAACTCTCTTGAATAGGTCATTAAAATATATTTTCTTCATGATTGTTTACACATAAAATTTTTGTTATTACTAATAGAAATTATTTGAGTTTTTTTTTTTTTTTTTTAGCAGTTTTTTAGCAAGCTTTGCTTGTTGGTTGGTTTTTGCAGATCTGAACTAGAAAAGTGGAGGTGCATCCCATTTGGGGCCACAAAACTTCAAGAAAAGACCTCCCAAATTGGGGTACTATTCACCCAACTCTTCTCTCTTCTTCTATCATTGTAAGCAATCCCAAAGAGAGTCTATTGGGATTGCATTTCTTTCTAAATTTAAATTTTCTGCAATTTATTTCAAGTATTTGTTTATTTCATTCACCCACTTGGGCACAAAACCGGTATGCTTGTCTTCCATCTTGTACCTTTGTTGAGGTTGCAAGTAGTTTGTTTCTTTTCAAGTTCATTTGTTTTCTTTAATTATTTTTCCTACACCCTATAAAGAGGATTGGCCTAGCCACCCATGCAGTATCGTAAGGCTTGTTTCATATCCTAAGTTGTTAATAGTTGTTTATGCTTCTAGTTTCATTTTTTTTTTTAAGTTCATTGTTTATATTTCACATAGTCATAATCTTCTTTATTTTGTTTAATATCTTGTATAATCTCTTGGGAGCATCTTTCTTTTCTGCAGTTTGTTTAAGTTGGATCTATGAGAATTTGTCCATTTCATTTATTTTTTATCTCTATCTCCTTAAGCATTTTAATACAAGTAATATCACCGCTTAATCAATTAACTTGTAGCTTTAGGAGGGATCAATTTACCTAGTTTAATTAGAGCACCCTTTACTGATACAACTTTCTCCACCAAAAAGGGGGCTTGTGGAGGCTACTTGGGGTGCTAGGTCAGGGATGATCTCACGACACTAGGTGTCCCCCTTGTGGAGCACCAAGTTTTCTAGGTTGACCTGTGGAGATAGGGTAAGGCCTTGTTTGCCTTGCTTATTAAGCACCCAATAATAATTTTTTCCAAAGCGGTAGGAGTATAGGGGAAGTCACATAGTTTAGGCTTGCAACTTCACTTCACCTAATTCAAGCTTAAAATTTACTCACACAATTTGTGCTTCAAGCTCATAGTCTAAATCTAAATTGTGTAACCTTTACTTTCCTACAACTTTACTTTCAAGTATTATATTTCTTGCATTTACTTTTCAATTGGGTATCTCTATTATTGAATGGTGTATCTTTGAAGTTGCACATTAGTCTCTTTGGTGGATTTTCTTTCAAGTTGTTTTTTTCTTGAAGTTGTGCATTAGTCTCTTTGGTGGATTTTATTTCAAGTTGTTTTTTTCTTGAAGTTGCGCACTAGTCCTTGAGTGCCTCTTTCAGAAGTTGCACATCTTTCCATTTGGGCACCAAAACTTTGGTTATAATTTGTCTTCATTTGTGGTGAATGCATCATTGAGCTATCTCTCTTTTACATATTTGCAAAATAATTTAAGTGGTTAGTTCAATCATTGTTTCATTGGTGTAATAGATCTAACAAGTGCTGCTTTCATTTCATTTGTAAATTGACAATTAGTTGTATTTTTGTACATTGTGTAATCATCTTGCTATTCTTTATTCTTTGGTAATTGTTGTAATTTATCTTAATTTGTAAATTTATTCTTATTTATACTTAGATTTACTTGTTGTAACTTTAATTGACCCATTTCCCAACCTTTAGGCACTAGTCTTAGTTGACCTTAGGGAAAGGGTTGATATTCATTAAAGGTGTGCATTGCATTGTTGCCTCTCATATAGGCTATCTCCCCCTTGCCTTAACAAACTAAAATTAAATCCTAGAATTCATTTAATAATTCACATAGTAAATAGGGTCTACCCCCCTTGGATTCCCTAGGAGTAAGCCTAGATGGAAGAAGTCCAAATCGTGGTGACAAGTGGGTTTGGACTTAGGCATTGTGCCTCCAAGGACACACTAATTGGATTGAGACTTTTCCACGTTTGCAAGTGTGTATTAGGATGAAAAAAACCCCTCATAGAAAAATCCAGGAAAGGGCGACCCCAATCTAGAGAACAAAGGACAAAGAAAAGATGGACAACATCAAGATAACCAATCCAAGCCACAAGCAAAGAAGGACACCAGAAAGAAAAAGAAAGATATCGGGAAGTGGTGTGCCTTCCATAAGAGCCCTTGGCATAACAATGTTGATTTTCGCTCAAAGCAAACGTTGGTGGTTGAAGGGAAAGATTCTGAACCGGATGCAGTTTTCGACTTTGAGTTAGAACTAGAAAGGGGGAGACAAATCATTGATGCAGAACCTAGTGCCACCGTTGCTACCACCAAGCTCCAACCCAGTGAACAAGATGAGCCAAAAGAAGGCGAGTGCCTTTTCCATTCATAGATGTGGGTAAAAGGAACCCTACTGCACTGCATCATTGATAGTGGTATCCAGAAGAACCTAATCTCATCAGAGGTCATCAAATGGCTAGCCCTTCCAAAAACACCACACCCGTGGCCCTACACCATTGGATGGCTCTGCCAAGGAAGCGATCTTCATGTCAACCAACGATGCCAAATGTCATACAACATCAAGCCCTTCAAAGACGAGGTATTTGTGATGTAGCTCTTCTAGAAGCCTGTAATGTTCTTTTGGGCCAACCTTATTTATGGAAACATCATGTTTTGTATGAGTCTAGGCCTTGTAGTGTTATTACTACTTTGAACATGAAATTGTATAGGATACTTGAGGAAGTCCCACCTACTATTATTTCATTTATCTCTGCTAAGCAATGCGGGAAGGTCATCTCTCAGTCTGGGAAATTTGTCTTCTTCGTGATTCGCTCTCAGAGTGAGTGAAAGATTGCATCCACATATAGGGCCTCTACGACTGAGCTCTCCACACAACAAAAGCAAGTGGATAAGGTCATGGAAGAATACTCATATATCTTTTCCTCACCTACCAGGGTACCTCTGTACTGCCAGGTCAAGCATCCCATCGATATGACCCCCGACACACCGCTACCCAATGGGTCAGTCTACCATCACTCTCTATTATAAAATAAGGATATCAAGAGGAAGATCCAAGAACTAATCCACAAGGGGCACATCCATCCCATCTCATCTCCTTGTGGGAGTCCAATTGTGTTGGTGCAGAAGAAAGAAGAGACCTGGCGACTCTGCATTGATTACCGGGATCTGAATAAAATCACAGTCTGAAACTGGTACCCTATTCCCCGAATCAACAACCTCCTTTATCAACTCATGGGGGGGGAATATTTATGTAAGATTGATCTGAATTATGGCTACCACAAGGTCCCAATAGAACAGACAGATGTATGGAAGACCACCTTCAAGTCAAAATAATGTATTTTTGAATGGATGGTCATGCCCTTTGGTTTGACAAATGCTCCAACAAATTTCATGAGGATGATGGACGATATCCTGCGACCTTTCACTAATACTTTTGTAGTGGTGTATCTGGATGAGATCCTCATATATAGCAAGACTTGGGCGGAACACTTGCAGTATATTCAGCAGATTCTTCACATCCTGCGGCAGCACAAGCTATATCCCAACTTGGAAAAATGCTCCTTTGTCATCGACAGGATCCATTACCTAGGATACATCATTGATAAACATGGTGTGCATGTGGATCCAGCCAAGATCCAATTCATTCAAGACTGGACAGATCCAACCACACTCACTGAGCTTCAGAGCTTCTTGGGCCTTGCCAATTTTTATCGCAGGTTTGTGTTGGGATTCTCTCATATCGCATGGGCCCTCAATGAAGTAACCAGGGGTGGTGGTAAGGAAAAAATTGTGTGGGGCCTGTCCCAACAAAAAACTTTCGATGATTTGAAGAAGTGCTTGTGCTCATCCCCGGTATTTTTATTACCGAAGTTGCAACAAGCCTTTGAGATCAACACATATGCTTTGGTCACCATCCACACTCAAAACATCCACCCCGTGGCATATCATAGTGAGAGACTATCAGATGTTGTCTGTAAGTACCCTACTTATGACAAAGAAATGTACTCCATTGTGCAAGCCTGATGCTAGTGGAGAAATTACATTCTTGGGAAGGAGACAATCATCCACACTGATCATAAGCCATTGAAATTCATGTAGACACAAGGAAAATTGCAGAATGACCGCCATCAGAAGTGGTCCACATACTTGCAGCAGTTCCACCTCAACGTCAAATAGAAAATAGAAAGTACCAACCGAATTATTGATTTCCTCAGCCGATATCCAGTCGCGACACTCACCACGATGCTATAATCTTGCGTCCACAAGACCTCAAGATGGCCCCACCTCTATGAGACAAACCCTGACTTCGCCACCACCTACCAAATGTTGGG
>JZKD02S0920458.1:0-13919 GCA_000966675.3 Picea glauca | reverse complement strand
AGTTTCGAAAGTTAAAGCAATAGTGCGGTTTATGTTTCACAATCCCGAAGATGTCAGATGGTTCAAGGTAGGGGCACAATATGAAACTCTGTTTTCACATCCCTCTTAAATGCAGTTTTTGAGTAACGCTTATGAAGGATATTTGGAATGTTGAAATTTATGATATATATGTATAATATCCTCTTTTACACACTTTTTAATTTTTCTCCTTGATGATAGGCGATGTGTTACAGCTGAAGCATCATAATTCAAATTAAACACAGTTTTATCTGAAATTTTTATAACAATATGAAGAACTGTGGAAACCTCTAGACTATCTAATTATTTATTTAAAGCTATTATGACTTAAACACCAACTGATATTGATTATGTTGGTTGTGCAGCCTGTGGATTTGTGGACAAAGTATGGTCGTCGTGGTCGTATTAGGGAACCTGTTGGCACACATGGTACGTGCCCTTACACATTTATAGCAGTTACCAAGATAAACATGAATGCATATTTTACTACTTTTCATTGGATGGGTGTCTACTCAGTTAAAGCATGATTTCCCTTTAGAAAGGAATGACATTTTACTTGGTCCTGGAATTTATACATCTAGAAAATTTCATATTATTGTGAAGAATGATATTGATATTGGTGTGATCAATGTGAGGCAAGGATTCTATAGTTGAGTATCCTTGAAAATCTCAACTTTGAATTGCTAGCCAATGGAAATCTAACCCTTAAGTATGACATCTATTGTCTACTCTGATTTCTTCATTCAATGGTGGGGATCTCTAGGCAATTAGCAAGGTCTGAAAGCAATTATTCCCTTCTTTAGTATGGTATTATGCATTTTATATTTGCCCCTTTGGAGCTTAACTACTAAGTTTAGATTTAGTATTCTTATTTGTATTTGTGATTTAATTGTGTTTGTGTCAAAAACTTGCGAGGATTTTCAGTGTGAGAGGAAGGTTCCAGCCTTTTAGGGCCTTCCTAGCTTCTTTATTGTAATTATCTAACCTTACAATAGAAATACATTTAAACGAATAAAATTATAAATCCATTCAAACTTTTATTTTGTTTGCTAGCGTGTCCGTGACCTGTGGGACCAGCCTGTGGCTGAGAAACCGTGACCCAGGGGCATCTAAGCCATCAAAATCACCCGGGAAGTGCACCCGGTCTGGGCCACACCAACCCTTAGCATGGCTGGATTTTTAGGTGTCCTCCCAGTAGGGGTGGGTTTCGAACCTGGGTCACCATGCATAATGAGGCCCTTTAAAACCGATCGCGCTAGTGGGATTTGATAAATCCATTCAAACTTTTAAAACCATTAGAAATCAGAGTATTTGCAACATGTGAAAATGCTGAAACGTAATGGACATTAAAGTATATGTATGACTAATCCAGCACTACCTACACATTTTCTTTTTCTAGATAGCTACTCTACATGCTTATCGAATTTGTAGCTTTGTCTTCTTTGTCAGTATTTTGATATGTTATCTGTTATTGACAGGGGCCATGAAGGCTATTTTCGATGGGGTTCTTCAACAGCGGGATACTGTGTGCATGAACTTGTATAAACGTGTTTATCCAAAATGGCCAGAGCAACATTGCTAGCCATGCTAGATCTACATATTTTGGCTTTTGTTATGTCGTTTAATTTGAGAGGAACATAGATTCCCTTCATAGTTTGATCTCAAATTGCATTAAATGTAAATTGTTGTACTTTAGGACCTAAATATAATTGGGTGTTGAAAGCAATGTTTAGTCTTCAACATGCCAGTTTAGTTTTGACATGCCAGTATCGGTGAAATTTTGTCATTGTAAACATAATAAATTAGCCACCCTTGCTTCCAAGTATGCCATTGGGAAGCCATTTGTACTGGCCATTTTTTAGCTCTCCATTGCTAATTGATGTAGTCATTTTGTTTCCAAGTTGAACTACGATTAGTGATATTTCTGGAGTCTTAATTCTAATGCCAAATACTTTATCTTATCCATTTTCTTTGAGTTTAAAGAAATATACAATTAAGTTTCAGTGTATAGATATTCCCAAAACGAACACCCAAAAACATTCATCAGGAATTGGACATATATTATATCACCATCAAACCCAAACATGCATCATTTGTTTCATTTTGAATGAAATCTTAGATCACATATTTTTTGTAATTTCTGAGATCTCAGATATTTCTCATGTTCAGTTTTTTTGATCATTAGTATGAGCATTAATTTTTCTGTGCAAACTACATTGATTTGTATTCTTTTTATGCAATAATCACTTACTATAAATCAATATTTTGGTGACAACTCTTGAATTGAGAACGGAGACAACAAATAGATCTCAACATTTTCTGAATCTAGTCACCTAAATTGACTTTATAAAATATTTTTTTGCCCACGTATTAAAAATATTACAAATATTTTTCTTTTGGTTAAACTACTAATTCTTTCTGTGGCTTGGGGACTTTGCACCTCATTATTTTGGTCTATTTAGAGGAAATTGTCCCAATTTTCTGTTGGAGATCGGGGATCTAAACACATGCAAGCTCTTCTTCCAAGTATATAATACCTACTTGTTAGGGGTAGTTACGGGTAATTACGATTGTATAGAACATTGCATCTTTAGGAGTAGAAATTTGGGGTGCTTGAACCAAGGACAATATTGTCATGTGACATGTCTTGGAATGATATTCTACTAGATGTCCTTGTACAACTAGATGTCCTTGTACAATGGGTGATATAGAAAAGAAACGGAGGAAGTATGTAAAGGGCTAGGATGTGTCTAGAACTAACGATATTTTTGTCTACTTTGATTTGTAATGCAAATACACAATCATATATATTATAATATCTTTTATAAATAATTAAATAAACTACCTAAGTTGGTTTTGATGAGTAGCCAACATGGTCAACTAATCAACTCGATAATAAATTAACTCAACATCTCACTCAATTAAAAAACTCTTTTATACCCTTAAATAAATTACGTAGTACACAATCTTAAAAGCAAAGTAAATTTATAAAAACTTTTGTCAATACAAAACAAATACCATTTAACAAAGTCTTTTCCTTTTCCTAATCGCTTAGAGAATACATTTCATATGTTAATTGACTTGTATTGTTGAATGGTGTAATCTTCTCATTTGACTATGACCAATCCTTATTGTGTCATTTTTAATTCAATTGGTTGGCATCTACTAGGTTATGGTTAAGGGTGGGAATTCTTATTGTGTCATTTTTAATTCAATTGGTTGGCATCTGCTAGGTTATGGTTAAGGGTGGCTTAATCAACTTTGATATATAGGTTCAATAATCCTCTTGGAGAGTGAACCCTACTTCTCTGGGCCCATAACATCTCTTGGAGAGGACACCCTATTTCTTTAGCGTGTATAAATACAATTCATGTATCATTTGCAATATTTCATTTTATGATCTATTTGCTCTAATATCAAGTGCTGTAAACTATGTGCATTTATACATGGCTTTTTTTTTCTATTTTATTCTTTGAATGAGTTCATTCGTTGAGTCTATTAAGAAGTGCTAATGTGATGCCTTTATCCGTGTAAAATTTCAACATGGTGTTAAAGTGTTGCTATGCAAGAAGTAAAACATTGCCTTTGGTTTCAATGTAATGGATATGGCAACATGATTTGTAGTCTATTGTTTTTGGTGTGAAGGTTGTTCTCTTGTGTGGATTATATGTGTGAAAATTTGAAGTGCAATTCATGGAACTATGTGTACCCTAACATTTATTCATGGCCTATTGATTTATTTATTTATCTTTTTAATTAATATTGTACTACCTCTAAAAAAAAATGAAGATTCCCTTTGGATATATCGTTTGAAGACCACATCAAATTTAGTGTCATTTTTAAGTGGCTGCAATGTGTGCTAGTTTGTGGCAAAATCTGAAGCATTTTGATGAATCTTTTTCATGAGAGTTGGATGAATCATGTGCCCTACAATGTGGATGATCTTTGGGGTATACATGTTATTCAAAGATTTTTGTGGGCCTTCACACAAGAGTTGAGTTCACTAAAGGACTTCTGTATGCCTTAGACAAACTTATAGGCATATAGTTTCTTTCCTCTTTGCAAACTTGACCATTAAAAGGTTCATGAATTGAGACATGATGAATTTTCTGTGCCTTTGATTACATGACCATGAAGAGATCATGGCTAGTGGAGTGGCATTACTCCACTACTACATGTGTGTTTATTTACGTGTACACTAGTGCCTATTTGCAATAATGAAGGTTTGTGTCTATCACAAGAGTTGAGTTCGTTGATGAAGTTGTGTATGTCTTAGACAATTTTCTAGGCACATAGTTGCTTTCCTTTTTGCTAACTTGACCATTAAAAGGGTTCATGAATCGAGACTTTTTGAGTTCCATCTAAATTCACACTCGAGCTTGCACGAATTTTGTGTGCTTTGGATCACATGACCATGAAGAGATTATGGTCAATAGAGTGGCACTTCTACCTATGTGTGTTTATGCATGTGTACCCTAGCACCTAGCTGCAATAAGAAAGTTTGTGGAATTCCCTATGCGTCATTGGTGTGGATCTCTTCTTTGTGGATTGAGCCTTTGTGTTGATGACAAATTGTGCGCCATTGCACATTGAATTTGATAGTGAGACATATTGAAAGCTATTGTCAATAGATTGATTCGGACCACATCCCCTTATTCTAATAGGTTTGGTATGCCTATGCTATTTATTTAACATTAGTGTTATGTAAGAGGCAAGTTGGTAGAGCTCTTTGGTTGAAAACAAATAGCCCAAGCTTCCATTCCCCTCAATGCCTAGTTTTTGAAGATATATATTCGTTGCCAATTTTTAGCATTGGAGAATTGTATTGGTTTCTTTATTGCTCAAATTAATTGAATTAGATAGATTGGTGAAGCTCTATTGATGACGTAGAATAGACCAATGATCAAATCTTGTTGGCTACATTGTTTTATGCTATACCTTTTTGAAGCTCATTTTTATTTTGTGGAGAAGTTTTTGTTTCTTTTCACCAGGATAGAATATTTGACTTTAAATGCTCTAGGCAAAGAAGGAAATAACCCATGAGGAAAAAAAAGAAATAATATTATTTTGCTAGAAGAAACCCTTGCTAAGCTCAATGGGCAAAGCATTGAAGCTCTATTGTTGACGTAGGATNAGTTTCGAAAGTTAAAGCAATAGTGCGGTTTATGTTTCACAATCCCGAAGATGTCAGATGGTTCAAGGTAGGGGCACAATATGAAACTCTGTTTTCACATCCCTCTTAAATGCAGTTTTTGAGTAACGCTTATGAAGGATATTTGGAATGTTGAAATTTATGATATATATGTATAATATCCTCTTTTACACACTTTTTAATTTTTCTCCTTGATGATAGGCGATGTGTTACAGCTGAAGCATCATAATTCAAATTAAACACAGTTTTATCTGAAATTTTTATAACAATATGAAGAACTGTGGAAACCTCTAGACTATCTAATTATTTATTTAAAGCTATTATGACTTAAACACCAACTGATATTGATTATGTTGGTTGTGCAGCCTGTGGATTTGTGGACAAAGTATGGTCGTCGTGGTCGTATTAGGGAACCTGTTGGCACACATGGTACGTGCCCTTACACATTTATAGCAGTTACCAAGATAAACATGAATGCATATTTTACTACTTTTCATTGGATGGGTGTCTACTCAGTTAAAGCATGATTTCCCTTTAGAAAGGAATGACATTTTACTTGGTCCTGGAATTTATACATCTAGAAAATTTCATATTATTGTGAAGAATGATATTGATATTGGTGTGATCAATGTGAGGCAAGGATTCTATAGTTGAGTATCCTTGAAAATCTCAACTTTGAATTGCTAGCCAATGGAAATCTAACCCTTAAGTATGACATCTATTGTCTACTCTGATTTCTTCATTCAATGGTGGGGATCTCTAGGCAATTAGCAAGGTCTGAAAGCAATTATTCCCTTCTTTAGTATGGTATTATGCATTTTATATTTGCCCCTTTGGAGCTTAACTACTAAGTTTAGATTTAGTATTCTTATTTGTATTTGTGATTTAATTGTGTTTGTGTCAAAAACTTGCGAGGATTTTCAGTGTGAGAGGAAGGTTCCAGCCTTTTAGGGCCTTCCTAGCTTCTTTATTGTAATTATCTAACCTTACAATAGAAATACATTTAAACGAATAAAATTATAAATCCATTCAAACTTTTATTTTGTTTGCTAGCGTGTCCGTGACCTGTGGGACCAGCCTGTGGCTGAGAAACCGTGACCCAGGGGCATCTAAGCCATCAAAATCACCCGGGAAGTGCACCCGGTCTGGGCCACACCAACCCTTAGCATGGCTGGATTTTTAGGTGTCCTCCCAGTAGGGGTGGGTTTCGAACCTGGGTCACCATGCATAATGAGGCCCTTTAAAACCGATCGCGCTAGTGGGATTTGATAAATCCATTCAAACTTTTAAAACCATTAGAAATCAGAGTATTTGCAACATGTGAAAATGCTGAAACGTAATGGACATTAAAGTATATGTATGACTAATCCAGCACTACCTACACATTTTCTTTTTCTAGATAGCTACTCTACATGCTTATCGAATTTGTAGCTTTGTCTTCTTTGTCAGTATTTTGATATGTTATCTGTTATTGACAGGGGCCATGAAGGCTATTTTCGATGGGGTTCTTCAACAGCGGGATACTGTGTGCATGAACTTGTATAAACGTGTTTATCCAAAATGGCCAGAGCAACATTGCTAGCCATGCTAGATCTACATATTTTGGCTTTTGTTATGTCGTTTAATTTGAGAGGAACATAGATTCCCTTCATAGTTTGATCTCAAATTGCATTAAATGTAAATTGTTGTACTTTAGGACCTAAATATAATTGGGTGTTGAAAGCAATGTTTAGTCTTCAACATGCCAGTTTAGTTTTGACATGCCAGTATCGGTGAAATTTTGTCATTGTAAACATAATAAATTAGCCACCCTTGCTTCCAAGTATGCCATTGGGAAGCCATTTGTACTGGCCATTTTTTAGCTCTCCATTGCTAATTGATGTAGTCATTTTGTTTCCAAGTTGAACTACGATTAGTGATATTTCTGGAGTCTTAATTCTAATGCCAAATACTTTATCTTATCCATTTTCTTTGAGTTTAAAGAAATATACAATTAAGTTTCAGTGTATAGATATTCCCAAAACGAACACCCAAAAACATTCATCAGGAATTGGACATATATTATATCACCATCAAACCCAAACATGCATCATTTGTTTCATTTTGAATGAAATCTTAGATCACATATTTTTTGTAATTTCTGAGATCTCAGATATTTCTCATGTTCAGTTTTTTTGATCATTAGTATGAGCATTAATTTTTCTGTGCAAACTACATTGATTTGTATTCTTTTTATGCAATAATCACTTACTATAAATCAATATTTTGGTGACAACTCTTGAATTGAGAACGGAGACAACAAATAGATCTCAACATTTTCTGAATCTAGTCACCTAAATTGACTTTATAAAATATTTTTTTGCCCACGTATTAAAAATATTACAAATATTTTTCTTTTGGTTAAACTACTAATTCTTTCTGTGGCTTGGGGACTTTGCACCTCATTATTTTGGTCTATTTAGAGGAAATTGTCCCAATTTTCTGTTGGAGATCGGGGATCTAAACACATGCAAGCTCTTCTTCCAAGTATATAATACCTACTTGTTAGGGGTAGTTACGGGTAATTACGATTGTATAGAACATTGCATCTTTAGGAGTAGAAATTTGGGGTGCTTGAACCAAGGACAATATTGTCATGTGACATGTCTTGGAATGATATTCTACTAGATGTCCTTGTACAACTAGATGTCCTTGTACAATGGGTGATATAGAAAAGAAACGGAGGAAGTATGTAAAGGGCTAGGATGTGTCTAGAACTAACGATATTTTTGTCTACTTTGATTTGTAATGCAAATACACAATCATATATATTATAATATCTTTTATAAATAATTAAATAAACTACCTAAGTTGGTTTTGATGAGTAGCCAACATGGTCAACTAATCAACTCGATAATAAATTAACTCAACATCTCACTCAATTAAAAAACTCTTTTATACCCTTAAATAAATTACGTAGTACACAATCTTAAAAGCAAAGTAAATTTATAAAAACTTTTGTCAATACAAAACAAATACCATTTAACAAAGTCTTTTCCTTTTCCTAATCGCTTAGAGAATACATTTCATATGTTAATTGACTTGTATTGTTGAATGGTGTAATCTTCTCATTTGACTATGACCAATCCTTATTGTGTCATTTTTAATTCAATTGGTTGGCATCTACTAGGTTATGGTTAAGGGTGGGAATTCTTATTGTGTCATTTTTAATTCAATTGGTTGGCATCTGCTAGGTTATGGTTAAGGGTGGCTTAATCAACTTTGATATATAGGTTCAATAACCCTTTTGGAGAGTGCACCCTACTTCTCTGGGCCCATAACATCTCTTGGAGAGGATACCCTATTTCTTTAGCGTGTATAAATACAATTCATGTATCATTTGCAATATTTCATTTTATGATCCATTTGCTCTAATATCAAGTGCTTTAAACTATGTGCATTTATGCATGGCTTTTTTTTTTTCTATTTTATTCTTTGAATGAGTTCATTCGTTGAGTCTATTAAGAAGTGCTAATGTGATGCCTTTATCTGTGTAAAATTTCAACATGGTGTTAAAGTGTTGCTATGCAAGAAGTAAAACACTGCCTTGTGGTTTCAATGTAATGGATATGGCAACATGATTTGTAGTATATTGTTTTTGGTGTGAAGGTTGTTCTCTTGTGTGGATTATGTGTGTGAAAATTTGAAGTGCAATTCATGGAACTATGTGTACCCTAACATTTATTCATGGCCTATTGATTTATTTATTTATCTTTTTAATTAATATTGTACTACCTCTAAAAAAAATGAAGATTCCCTTTGGATATATCGTTTGAAGACCACATCAAATTTAGTGTCATTTTTAAGTGGCTGCAATGTGTGCTAGTTTGTGGCAAAATCTGAAGCATTTTGATGAATCTTTTTCATGAGAGTTGGATGAATCATGTGCCCTACAATGTGGATGATCTTTGGGGTATACATGTTATTCAAAGATTTTTGTGGGCCTTCACACAAGAGTTGAGTTCACTAAAGGACTTCTGTATGCCTTAGACAAACTTATAGGCATATAGTTTCTTTCCTCTTTGCAAACTTGACCATTAAAAGGTTCATGAATTGAGACATGATGAATTTTCTGTGCCTTTGATTACATGACCATGAAGAGATCATGGCTAGTGGAGTGGCATTACTCCACTACTACATGTGTGTTTATTTACGTGTACACTAGTGCCTATTTGCAATAATGAAGGTTTGTGTCTATCACAAGAGTTGAGTTCGTTGATGAAGTTGTGTATGTCTTAGACAATTTTCTAGGCACATAGTTGCTTTCCTTTTTGCTAACTTGACCATTAAAAGGGTTCATGAATCGAGACTTTTTGAGTTCCATCTAAATTCACACTCGAGCTTGCACGAATTTTGTGTGCTTTGGATCACATGACCATGAAGAGATTATGGTCAATAGAGTGGCACTTCTACCTATGTGTGTTTATGCATGTGTACCCTAGCACCTAGCTGCAATAAGAAAGTTTGTGGAATTCCCTATGCGTCATTGGTGTGGATCTCTTCTTTGTGGATTGAGCCTTTGTGTTGATGACAAATTGTGCGCCATTGCACATTGAATTTGATAGTGAGACATATTGAAAGCTATTGTCAATAGATTGATTCGGACCACATCCCCTTATTCTAATAGGTTTGGTATGCCTATGCTATTTATTTAACATTAGTGTTATGTAAGAGGCAAGTTGGTAGAGCTCTTTGGTTGAAAACAAATAGCCCAAGCTTCCATTCCCCTCAATGCCTAGTTTTTGAAGATATATATTCGTTGCCAATTTTTAGCATTGGAGAATTGTATTGGTTTCTTTATTGCTCAAATTAATTGAATTAGATAGATTGGTGAAGCTCTATTGATGACGTAGAATAGACCAATGATCAAATCTTGTTGGCTACATTGTTTTATGCTATACCTTTTTGAAGCTCATTTTTATTTTGTGGAGAAGTTTTTGTTTCTTTTCACCAGGATAGAATATTTGACTTTAAATGCTCTAGGCAAAGAAGGAAATAACCCATGAGGAAAAAAAAGAAATAATATTATTTTGCTAGAAGAAACCCTTGCTAAGCTCAATGGGCAAAGCATTGAAGCTCTATTGTTGACGTAGGATAGACTAGTGATCAAATCTTGCTGGCTACATTGTTTTATGCTAGCCCCTTTTGAAGCTCTTTTTTATTTTGTGGGTAAGTATTTGTTTATTTTCACCACGATAGAAGATTTGACTCTAAATGCTCTAGGCAAAGAAGGAAATAACCCAGGAGGAAAAAGAAGAAATCATATCATTTTGCTAGAAGAAGCCCTTGCTAAGCTCAACGGGCAAAGCATTGAAGCTTTATTGCTGACGTAGAATAGACTAGTGATCAAATTGTGTTGGTTACATTGTTTTATGCTAGCCTCTTTGAAGCTCTTTTTTATTTTGTGGGGAAGTTTTTGTTTCTTTTCACCAGGATAAAAGATTTGACTCTAAATGTTCTAGGCAAAGAAGGAAATAAGCCATGAGGAAAAAAAAGAAATCATATTATTTTGCTAGAAGAAACCCTTGCTAAGCTCAATGGGCAAAGCATTGAACTTTGTAACAAAGTGATCTCTTTGTGGCACACATGTGTCTCTTAATAGGCTAATATTATTCATTCGTACAATGAAATTGTTGGATTGAAGGAACTTCTTGATTCTTTGCATGAAGGTGAGTGCTTTTGTCCACAACCTATCTCTACTATTGATCTTCTAATGAGATCTCTCCTAGTGATACATCTATCCTTTCTCTAATGGGCACACTTGAGCTTTCCCCTCTTGACATCAATGGTTATGAAACTAGAGAGATCATACATGTTTCAAGAGGGCACATAGTTTGTTTCATATAAGCTCCCTCCTTTTAATGCTTTGGTGACTATTCCTGCACCATCACCTTTGGATTTTGAGCAACATACTAAAGGTATTGGGGCCAAATTACTTTGTTAGATGGGATAGGGTATTGTTGTTCTTATCGAGCCCGTGGCAAGATTGGTGAGAGTAGGCCTTGGATACGAGGCTTCATTTGCATATGTGAGCTATTTTGATCCTTCATCCATCAATATGTAAAGGTTCCGCGATTCTGAACCATCCATTGATCAATTTTTATGATTCTATTGTTGTTGATAAGGAATCACATCTTGCAATTTCTATTCTATAGTAATGTTTTTTCCATCATCATCTCCACTATATATCATTTGTGCATAGAAATTTCTATTGGCATGATGGTGATCCTTCTTTTAGATTAGTTGACAAGATGCATCGAAGAAAAAAATCTTGGATTAGTGTTGACTATTAGGGTTTGTTGTGGTTGGATTGATGACTTGATATGGTGACATTTGAATAGAGGCTTGATGACTTAATATCTATGTATATCGTCCACTTTGCAATTGTACAATGCCAATCACTCTTCTCGATTGATTCACTGTAATAATGATGTATGGCTTATGTTTAACGTTCAAGAGGAAGGTATCTTGTGATGTATGTCTTCTCTTCGAAGCTTCAAATTCAGATTAAGGGGGGTATTAATTACAAGTGTATGATATTCAATTGTGTAATATTCATTTATGGATATGGTCCATATTTATATAGAGTTGGGTACCCTTAAACTCATTCACACATTATCTTGTGAAGACCATCCTATATTCTAAATGGGTACCCATAAACCCATTTTCAATGATATTTAAGTTGGGTATCTATAAAACTACTCTCAATATTTGGGCTTTCTCTTTTGTATTTAAGTTGGGTATCCATAATCTCGTTTCTCCATGTTTTGGTTACAACCAATCTTATATAGAATTTGGTATTTGGGGTATTCAAGTTAGCTATCTATAACCCACTCTCATATAACCTATCATTGACCCTTGTATTCGAGTTGGGAATCCATAAACCCACTCTCGGATTGCATTTGAGCTTTCTCAACTATGTTTAGGTTCTCTTTGGTGTAATTGAGTTGGGTATTCATAAATCCACTTGTAGGGTGTGTTTTTGAGCTCCTCACTTGTAGGGTGTGTTTAAGCTTCCTCCATTGTATTCAAGTTCTCTCAGTGGTATTTGATTTGGATATTCATAAACCCACTCTTAATATTTTGGCCATGCTTAATCTTATATTGAGTTGTGTATCCATAGGCCCACTCTTAGGGGTATTTGACTTGGATATCCATAAACATACTCTTCATACTTAAGCCACAACCAACCTTTTTACTAAGCAAGGTATCCATAAACTCACTCTCATTTTGTATTTCTCCATTTCTCTGCATAGCCTTTTGTTCATCTCAAGGTTTGGTGTGGATAATGGTGTAATCATCACATTCATATATTACCAACTCTTAGTGTGTTATAAATGCAATTGGTTTGGCGCTAATGTGATCATTTATTATATCTCTTGGTTATGGTTAAGTTTGATTTGGTCAACTATAATATGTAAACTCAATGAACCTCTTGGTGAGTATGCCCTACTTATGTGGGTCCATAACCCTTCTTAAGAAGGGCACTCTACTTTTTGAGTGTATAAACAGATACACATATATCATTTGCAATATATAATCTTACGAGTGATTTGCTTTAATATCAAATATTTTAAGCCTACATAAACCTAAAAATGGTGCCTTTATCTATTTTTTGTTGTATTCTTTGAATGGGTTAGCCTATGAAGTGTTAATATGATGTGTTTACCTAGGTAAAATTTCAACACATATATGAGGGGTTTGTTATTTAGAAATATTCTTTACCCTTTGCTTGGTGAGCAATAGGAATTGAAGTTAGCATTGCAAGAGATGTTTGACTCTTTTATGCAAGTGTTGTTGAGGAAGCAATGTACATTGGGTGATAAGGAGGTCATTGTAGGGACAAGCCTTGACATGCTTCATACATGATTCAAACCTACAAAAACTAAATAGGTTGTCATATTTAAAAAATATTGAACATTACCTTGTAAGTAAGAATCTTGTGCACATTGTTTATGTTTGAGTACTAACATTAAATGAGCATAAAACGTAAGTTAGATGTTTAGGCTAGATCAACAATTGATCAAATTTGATGTTGAGATTCGCTCGACGACTCACTCAATTAAAGTGTTTAAAAGAGGAGAAACAATTATAATGATCACTTGATTATGTGTCTACTTAAGTAAAAAGGAGAGACACAATTATTGAAAGCAATACAAATTTTCTCATTAGGATCATCCATTCTCAACTAGTGCTTTGTATTCATTTGTGTGATTGGTTTCACTGTTTAGTTTTAGTTTGTGCATTTGATTTATTTGAGGTTCCTATTGAGCCCATGGCCTCTAATTCGGTAATAGAAATTTGTCGCTGTTTTATTGATGCATAGGGTGATTTGAATGACCATTTAGGCCATTTCAAGTGATATTTGGCAAATTCCAAATTTTTTGATTTTAGGTGAAATTACTAAAATCAATGATTTTGGGGATTTTAATCCTAATTCTTAAGGAATATCTCTAATATGATATTTAATTCTATGGAGAATAATGCCTTGAAATTAAAATAAAAAATACAAGTAAAAAAGTCTTTACTTGAAACTATAGAAAAATTAAAAAAGGAATAAAAATCTTCCTTCTCGAGAAGGAAGATTTTTGTTCCTTTTTTTAATTTTTCTATATATATTAGAAAGAAAATTTTTATTCCTTTTTTTTATTTATTTTTCTAAAATTAAACCCTTTTTAACTTGTATTTTTAATTTTAACATCAAGACATT
>JZKD02S0920446.1:189362-208122 GCA_000966675.3 Picea glauca | reverse complement strand
TGATGCACCCATACAATCACTAATAAAAAAATAAAATAAAGAAATCCAAGTTCTGACACAAAAAACTCAAAATACCAGGAATGAACCATGTACAAACTCCATAACTCCAAGCAATATAGGAAGAGAAAGACCAACTTGTGAATAAAATTGCAGATATTGGTAAACAAATGGAAATGTACGAAAAACATATCGAAAGTTTAAAAGGGGGATCTTCCTCTTCTCAAGCAGCAAAAACATCATATCCAATAGCTGGACTATCAAGGGCATTAGTAAATTTAAATATGAAAGGTGTTGATATTGAAATCTTGAAGAAAATAATCTCATGGCAAAAAGATGAAATCAAAGACAAAGACAAAACTATTTCATAATATCAGAAGCTAAAGGAAAAAATGTTGACTGATATGGAACAAATGAAGACTAAGATGTCAGGAAAACCATATTTGGTAGGATACAATCATTTCATTTGGGATGAGATTATAAATGAAGTAGCGAGGCTTTGGGATTAATTCAAAATCATAGATGATTAAATGTTGTTGGTGGATGAAGCAGATGAAGTGATACATAAATCATTTCATGAATTGAGAACAAGACCACAAGTAGCTACTCAGATCATAAAGTTCCTGAATTCAAATTATAGAGATACATTTTTTAAGAAAGGAATTAATTATAGGACAACAATGGTAATGGAAATTGAAAGTATCTTCACAAAGATGAACCTGATATAACAAGATCAGAATGAATGCATAGCACTGAGAAGGAATGTGGAATATTTTTCCAACAAGTTTGAGAACTTAGTGAAAATGGGTCTACCTTCAGCCTTAGACAAAGATGGCAAGTTATTTCCATATGAATACTTCAGAAAACGTTTGTTTATTACCAGGGGAAAATATGATAAATTTCAGAATATGACCAACACTCTAATATGTCAAACTATTTTCAATCTACTCATAGATGACTTTTATCTTTTATGGCAGACAAAGAATTTATTATCACATACCCCTCCTTATGAAAAGTACACTAAGTTGGATATTTCATTCAAACAGATGAAATATTTCAGTTACCCTTCATATGCGACATGGAATATTCTCCAATTTTTGGTAGGGTGACTCATCAAAGAGAAAGAAAATCAGGGATTGACTCCTCTAGCTACCCTATTTCTAGGGAGTCAAAGATTTTGTAGTATCTCAATTTTATAAAAAATAGGATTGAATAACCATTTTTGGTTTCGACCTATCTTGTATAAACACTCATGAGAACTCAATGTAACAAAGTTTCTTTTGGCCCAAGCTTAAGTCTTAGTAAAATATCTACAAGTTTTGAAGATTCAAACATTTTTGTTTCAGATTATGTGATTTCCTTCGTTTTTTATTTCCATATTCTCATTTTCTTCTTAGATGTGTCTACTACCATGAATGTGATTATTTAGTACAACAACTACCATCATAGTGTTGCAAAGGTATCACTAAAAGTTTCATATTTCTTCTAAAATATTGTGAGTATAAAAGGATACATGTGCTTATATTTCATTATTCCTTTTTTGAATTCAAATAAGTATTCTTTAAAGTTCAAACTATATTATGGTTTAAAGATACATTAACAAACATCACTTCTTCTTCTTGAAAGTTAAAGTAATATTTATCAGAAGATACATTGCTCTAATTTTCAAATTGTTTTTCTTTATACTCTTTTTCCATCTTCTAAGATTTTAATTGTCTAAAACATGTAATGATTTTCCTTCTCATCTTAAATATTTAAAATTTAAGGACTTGAGATACAGGCCTAATTAGCAACAAAACACTATGTTTTAGGATAGATTGACTAAAAAACAAATCAATTAATCTAATGGATTCCTTGGCATAATTTTCTAGCCAGAAACATCTCAAGGATTACAACAGGGTGGATGAGCTACACGGAGAAATGAATAAGATCAAGCCTCCTACCTTTGACGGTGAGCCCAAGAAGGATGAAGATGCAGAGACTTGGTTGTTGAGTATGAGGAAATACTTCCATCTACATAATTATTCTTTGTAGGAAAAAGGGATAATTGTTATCTAAAAGTTAAAAAGAAAGGAATCAATGTGGTGGGATAATTATGTGCAAGCGCAGCACATTGATGAGAGGAAAGTGACTTGGAGAGAGTTCAAGAGGTATTTCCAAAATAAATACTTAACCAAGTGGTACTATGACATGAAAAAAAAGTTGTTCTTCGAACTCAAGATGGGGAGCATGACAATAGAAGAGTACGAAAAGAGATGTTTAGAGTTGCTGAAATATATGCCTTTTATCAAGGATGAACATGCAAATATTCGGAGGTACTTGAGTGGGTTGCCCTCATTTATCAGTGACAAGATACAGTATGATGATCCCAAGACATTGGAAGAAACCATAAGGTGCACTACGTGTCTTTATGAGAAACAAAGGGGAATATAGACTTTCCAAAAGGCTTGGGACAACAATATGAAAAGAAAGGTGGAACAAAGGAAGAAGGGAGCTAAGCCACCATTTTTCATAAATACTACGAAAGGACAATCAACCCTCTAGGAGCCTAGAATGTATTAAACAATGGGAAAAAATTCATGGCAACAACCTATGCAGTGTTGAGGTTGTGGTGGAAACCATATGCATATATATTGCCCTCAAAGAGGTGAAAAATCAAGGATTGCACACAGTGTATAGCAAGTTGCGATAGTGGAGGGCATGGGTAGAAATATGCCAAGGATTTACGTCACACTGGATAACAAGAAGGTTGAGTTTTGGTGGCACATGATCGAGGTGGGAGGTAATATTAATGACCAACCCATTACTATTTTAGTTGACTCAGGAGCTATTCATAGTTATCTAAATCCTAATATGGTGGAAATATTTCAATTTCCGAGAAGCAAGTTTGGAAAACTTTGGTTGGTGAAGTTAGCTATAGAAGAAAAAGGGAAAATCAATGAGATGGTGAAGGAATGTCCAATGGAGATTAATGGACTGTGCACAAGGGTTGATTTGAATATTATACCTTTGGGCTCGTATGCTTGCCTCATTGGTATGAATTGGTTGGACGAGCACCATGTTTTCCTGGACTGTTATAATAAGGAATTTACTTGCCTCGATGAGCAAGGAAATTTGACATCATTTCAAGGAATTCCAAGAGTTGTAACTATCATAGAAGTTTCAACTTTGCAGTTGAAGAAAAGCTACAGGAAAGGATGTCAAGTATTTGCAACGCACATGGAAGAGGCACCTAAGGATAAAGTTCCAAGTGTGGAAGACTGCATAGTGCTGAAAGAGTTTGAGGATGTCTTTAAAGAGATACCAGGATTTCCTACGAAAAGAGATATTTACTTCTTTATAAATATGATTCCAGGAGCAACACTTGTATCCAAGGCTCCTTATAGGATAAGTACACCAAATTTGAAGGAGTTGCAGATGAAACTTGAAGAGATTTTGAAGAATGGGTATATATGCCCAAGTGTGTCGTGTTGGGGTGTTCCAGTTTTGTTCGTGAAGAAGAAGGATGGTAAGCTGATGCTTTGTATCAACTTCAGGTAGTTGAACAATGTAACAATGAAGAACAAGTATCCTTTTCCGAGGATAGATGACTTGTTTGATCAACTGAGAGGTGTGCAGATATTTTCCAAGATATATGTCAGATGTGGATATCACCAAGTGAGAATAAAAGAAGAAGACATCAATAAGACTTCCTTTAGAACAAGGCATGTTCATTATGAGTTTACAATGGTGCCATTTGGGTTGTCGAATGCACCAGTTGTCTTTATGTGTTTAATGAATGGAGTTTTCAGAGATTACTTGGATAAGTTTGTCAGTGTATTTTTGTATGACATTCTTATTGACTAAAAGTTTGAAGAAGAACATGAGAAACACTTGAGAATGGTGTTTGGAGGTATTGAGGGACCATCAACTTTATGTAAAGATAAGAAAGTGTTCATTTTATCAACGATATATTCATTACTTGGGTCATATTATTTCAGACGAAGGAAGAACTATGGACCCTGTTATTCCTGAGATTTACTCTAGTCTTACAGAATAATGTCAAGCATCCAAAATTTAAAAGAATTGTTTTTATAATGGTTTTCTACCTTCAGTTTTAATATGAAACCTCAAATGAATTTAATGATTGGAAAACACAGAGGCAGTATTTCTTTCTTTGAGTCTTTTATAAATATTGATTATATGAAAAGTAGAATTGATTAACAAAACTGTCAAAATAAAGTAAGGTATACAATATTGATAAATCTTACCTTATCTGCAATAGAATAATTACTAAGGATGAGTATTTGATAGATGAATTAAAATGAGGAAATTTACACAGATACATGTCTTGTTTTACTCACAGTAATAATAGAGGAAAATTTGTAGCTGCACAAACATCCAATATATGGACCACAATAGACGTGTTACTAAATTGTAGTCTTTCAATCTTCAAGAGCCATAGAGTGAACAAAATAGGATTAAGAAATGGTAATACACAGAAAGAACACAACTTAAGGAAATGAGATGTAGAATATTTGTCTTATATTTATAATTGATATTTAGAAAGTTCTCTTTTACATTCGTCCAGAAGAAGCCTAGAATAGATCTTTGATATGTTTATTTATACAAAAATTGTCTTAACCAAAGTAGTTAGACATTCCACTTTCTCAGTTCTCAAAATAGAATAGAATATAAACTAAAATATATAACGAAGATTTTGAGCATCTGCTGATATTTCTTTTGCTTGTTGGCAGTTCATTCACCTTCTATTTTCTTGTGGATGTACTTGTTTTTTTTTTATCCTTGAATTGTGCGTGTAGATCCAATAATTCAATAACAAACTTGGAAGGTTCGACATTTGCATTTAATTCAAATGAAAAATCATTTTTATGCACCAATGGTAACTTTTCTTGAATTTTAACAACTGCCTGTTGTGTGATATGATGTTGTAAACTTGGTTTCACCAGAAGATCATTACCTTTCGTAAATCAACACGATTTACCTATATTACAACATTTTGTACATTCTCTCTATTTTTCTTTAGATTTTATTTTCTCTTTTCGATCTCAATTTGTCCAAGTGTATCAGGAATACTACTGACATCAATATCTGTCATTTCTAGATCTATAGTTGAAAGAGCATTAATACAAGCCTCTTTTTCATCTCTGGCTATCCTTTTGCTTTCTTCAAGATTATTCTCCCAGACCTTTAAATCCATTTCTCCTTTTATCTACTCAAATTGTGAAAATAGAGCAATTCCAGGTACATTAAGCTTTTGCCTCCATACTATAAATTATTGGAATTTGGATCTAGACATAAAAGCTTCCCTCTCCTTTTCATAAATATTCTTCAAAGAATTATTGATTACTTGATAACGTATTTGAATAATATCCAAACTTGCATACAGATCTTGTTGTACAATTTGCAGCTTCTCATTCACCTCTGATGCTTGTTTCTTGAAGGAAGTAATGTCTATTCCTGTGCTCTCGAATGAGGTTATACGAGTCTGCAATTGCTCTATTAATATATCTCGTTGGGAGAACATTTTATTACTCAAGTGTTGATTTTGAACACTTAATTTCAATTTATCTTCTAATTGCTTAATCTGTTGCTCAAAATCATGTCTGATTTGATCCATATCAAAATTGATTCTTTCTCTGGAAGTCACTTCCATCTATTTCGTATCATTATGAAATTGTTTAATCAACATATTATTTTTGTCGTGTTTTCTCAAATTATTCACTGACCACAAGTTGGCAGTTGTAAAGGCTCCCAATGAATCTGCAACTTCTTTTGTGAATTCAGGGTCACTCTGTCCCTATCTATCATATATCATTTTATGTTTTTTGATAATTCCTCCCTCCTTCTGTCGAGATTCCCTCCATATGACATCCTTCCTTTTCTTGTTGAAAAAGAAATCTGATGAAGGCATATCTTTAGGTTCAATAGGTGTCAGGTCATCTATATTGATAACCTATGAACAAGGTAAATCAAAACTTGTTGCCAGGGGAGTCAAAGATGGTATAGGAGAAATAAGTGTAGTAGATTCTCCTTGATTTGTAGTATCTTTCACTGGAGTTTCATTGTTTGTCAATGACAGAGGAAAACAGTGCCCCTGCTTCATAAAAGCTTCAAATGATGCTAACAATTCTTGATCATTTTTACCTAGTATGGATATTCCTACGATTTGTGCATCCTTGGACAATGTTTCTGATACCTTTTCCACTTCCCTAGTTTTGTATTCGGGCAAGTTATGTTGCTTGAAGTCTGTTGATTCTACCACCCGTACAGTTAGATTAAGTCTTTGTTCTTATTGCAAGATTTTGGGTAGACTATTCCTTCTGTGCTTTTGAAAGCTGAGGAAGCCTGAATATTGTTCTTGAGGTAGACTTTGAAATCTGGATACAACCTGATCATAATATCTAACTCCTCTGAAAACTTTGTCATGGCGTGAATCTGCATGGATGTATCTCTTCATGTTGAATTGAGCTAAATGATTTTTAACCACCTTATGTGGTTCATGCCTTTTGTATTCAATGTCAACCAATTTAATATCTTTTAAGGCTGAATCCTCCACCTTAGCATGTCCAAAGTCAGATAATGAAAATATGCCAACCTGTATGAGAAAGGTTGGCCAAACTCTTTTCTATTCAGCCTTCATCTCTTTGGTAATTCCTCCTGAAACTGTTTGATATGCTACTTCTCTGCAAACAAATCTGTCTGGTAAGAATATAGGAAGAGTATGTGGAGATGTGAAGCAACCGAACACTCTGATGTAAGAAAATATTTCCTCAATGTACCAATCAGAAATGGTGCCTAAATTCCCAATAATTTGTTCTGAAGTTTTGGGGGGAGGTTGACCATGTTGTGACAAATTTCATAAAAAGAATCCTTTGAATTTTCCTCCCATAATTTAGAATGATAGAAATGTATGGGCTCGGTGACAGTTAGAGTCCAGCTCCAATTCATAAGAAGAAATGGGGTTCTGAAACAAATTCCATCCATAATATATGCATACATATAAAAAGGAGCATGTTCTCCTTTAGAATTATGGTTTTTGTAATCCCTGATTTGCTTGGCTAAGTTATATGAAATCAATTTTCCCCAATCAAAAGTATATCCCTCAACAAATTCATGAATTATAGGAACCCACTCAATGGTAAAGTGCACAGGATGTTTCTTTCCAAACATTCTACAAAGCATCATGGCAATGTACAAAATATGGGCATCACAAGAGGTTGTAGAATATATACCCTGGCTATCAGTTTTGAATTTATTTTGATTTCCCACCAGGTTTTTACTATATCATGCATAGTTCAGCCATATTTTGTGCATTCATAATCCTCAAACTTCATTATAAATGATGGATTGTAAGTGTATTTGGGGTTGGGGGATAATTTTTACATTACTTGAATGTCCTCGGGTCGAAAGGAGTCAACAATGGTCGTCTTGTGATTGCAGACGGTTCTCGTCGGGATATCCACATGTTCTAAGGCCCAACTTATCATATCAATATATGGCATTAATTTTGGCTGAGATGAAACTCTGTGAAGTTCTGACTTAGCTACATGACTTAGCTTGGCTGCAAATGACTCATCTTCTTCTCCAGCTAAATCATCAGAACCGAGAGAAATTTCTTGCTCTAAAATGTCATAAACCTCCTTCCATGATTTAATGACATCCGACATTCTCACGGTAGTATCTAAAAGAATGTCTGCATTTTGGTTTGACTCTTTAGTAAATGAATCTTGCTTCCTTCCTTCTTTATGTGGTGCCATGATTTTCTAATGTCAATGTTGACCCTCCTGTGAGAAGAAAAAATCTATGAGTGCAAACTGGTGAATGCGAAGGTTCTAGATGTTAATGTCAAAATGCTATGAAGCATGAAATATATTTATTTAAAGAAATGTTAATGACTGATTATACTGTCATTAATCTATTTAGAGAGTAATGATACCAAATATGTCAAATTTATTACTTGACGGTTGCAAGAATTTTCCTATTCAGCCATGTCAAATACAACTTTTAATGCTCATAATAAAAGTAAGGTATTTTAGTTGTTCGACATTTAAGAGTTTTAAATGTGAGATAATAGATATCTCCCAAAGGCCAAATCCATGAAGCAATTAGTTGAACTTTAATTATTGTTTTATTTTAAACGATCAGGGCTTAAGGTTACTTTAACTTTAAATTCTTCAAAACTCCATGACTTTGGAGCTCTGGGGCTTCATGAGTTTGCTTTATCGGTGAATAGAGTTTCCCTGAAGTCCGAATTCGCAGAGTGATTATTTACCATTAACCAAACCTGCCTAAAACTGCTTAGCCCATTAATCTTTAGTGATTTATTATTTCGATTATTTAGGTGCTTTGACACTCTTGTCGTTCATTTGAATTTGTTCTTGATTGATATCCCGAAGGACAATCTCTCAGAGTGATGTGGCAATAATGACATCACTGTTGATGATGTGTCATTAAAAGTGAGTGACATGTGTTACCTGAAAACATGTGAATGATGTGACTAACGTGCCCAAAAAAGAGTGCCACATGTCAACACAAGTAAAGATTGACAAGTGGCATATGACGCATCGATTGATTTATTTCAAATAATTTTTGTGGGAATTCATGTCTCCGGGACTCCAGAGCTTCGCGACTTCGAGATGTTTTCTAAATATTTAAACACTTTGAGCTTGAACTCCCAAATCACGAAGTCCCGAAATGCACTCCGTACTTCTCTTTTGCTTAAACCTTGCACAATTCTAAAACTGAAATTGTGAGAGTCGTCGATCCAGATGACTGCTAATTTTTTAATGGTTGGCATTTGATGTGCCCTATCAATATATAACGGAAATATATTTTATTCTAAAAAATGATATTCCTAAGTTTTCAAAATTTATTTTGAAAATATCAAAACAAAAAGACTTCAAAATTTGTTTTTTATTCAAAATTTCTAAAGTGTTCTAACAGACCCAACGAAGACAAAATATATTGAGGAATAACCAACACCAAAAAATGTCACAGAAGTAAGGTCCTTTATGGGAATAGTAGGGTACTATAGAAGGTTTATTTAAGGATTCTCAAAGATTTCCCATCTAATCACATCCCTGCAGAAGAAAGGTTATTTGAATGGACTCTGGATTGCACAAGGAATTTTCAGCACTTGAAGAACTTATTAACAAGTGCACCAATTTTCAGAATCGTTGATCTAGATGCAGACTTCGTTGTGTGCACGGATGCATGAAAGGAAGGACTTGGTAGAGTCTTGAGTCATAATGGATATGTGGTGTGGTACGAATCAAGTAAGTTGAAAGAGCATGAAAGGCTATATGCCACACATGATTTATAATTGGCAGCTATAGTGCATGCTTTGAATATGTGGTGACATTATCTCATGGGTAAATTATTTGATCTCATAATATACCAATGTGGTATGAAGTATTTGTTAATACAACCAAGCTTAAATTACAGACAAAGCATGTGGTTAGAGTTCCTCAGCGAGTATGAATTTGAGATAAAGCATATCAGAGGAAAATGAATTTGACATAAAGCATATCAGAGGAAAAGAAAACAAGGTGGTTGACATACTCAACAAGAGGATGCATGAGATGCATGTTACAACCATTATCATGTACCAGACATATTTGTGTGACAAAATTTTAGAAGTTTCCAAATCATATATGTGTTATGTGAACATAAAGGCGACCTTGCAACAGGTTTTTTCATAGCATAAAGTTGAAGGTTATGATCTAAGAGAAGACGAGATCCTCATGTATAGAGGCAATGTCTATGTGTTGAAAATCCTGATATTGTCAGAAATATAGAAGGTTCCTTATGCTGGAAATCCAAGTTATCATAAGACAATTCTCGCAGTCAAGAAGTGATACTTTTGGCCAGATATGAAAAAGGAAGTTGTGGATTTTATTGCGAGATGTCTCGAATGTCAGAAGGTCAAGGCTGAGAACAGACATCCAGTTGGTTTTCTACAACCCTTTCCCATTCCCGAGTGGAAGTGGAAATTTATAACAATGCATTTTATAACTAAGTTGCCTAGGAATGCTAAATAACATGATTATATTATGGTGGTGGTGGACAAGTTTACTAAAGTTGCCCATTTCATTCCAGTGAAGTCAGTACACAAGGAAATTAACATTGTTGAGTTATACATGCATGAAATTTCTAAGTTGCATGGTATACCTAAGACAATTGTGTCTGATAGAGATTGCAAGTTCACTTCGAACTTTTGGAAGGGGCTATTCAAAGGATTTGGAACAATTCTGAACTTTAGCACAACATATCACCCCGAGTCAGATGGTCAAACAAAGAGGGTAAATTGAGTTATTGAAGATATGCTCAGGATGTATGTGATGGATAAGCCATGAAAATGGGAAGACTACCTTCACTTGGTAGATTTTTATTACAATAATGGGTATCAGGAATCTTTAAAGATGAGCCCATTTGAAGCACTTTATGGTAGAAAGTGAAACACATCGATGAGTTGGGACAACCCAACAGATCACATGGTATTTGCAATAGATTTTCTCCTGGAAATGGAGGTGAAGATGGTAAAGATAAGGGAGAATATAAAGGCTTCCCAAGATAGGAATAAAATCTACGCAGATAAAGGCAGAACGCTCGGAGAGTTTAAAGTGGGTGATCATGTGTTCCTAAAAGTGAAGGTCAGGTGCAGTTCCCTTAACTTGGGAAAGTGTTCTAAGTTAGTAGTGCGCTATTGTGGGACATTTGAAATCCTTGAAATGATTGGTCATGTCACCTATATGATTTCATTTCCTGTGTTCTTATGTATTCATAATGTTTTCCATGTTTCATTGCTTAAGAAGTACGTACCTGATGCTAGTCATATTATTGATTGGAATGTGATTTGGGTGGAGACAGAAGGAGGATTTCAAGTGCGATTGGTTTGCATATTGGATTGGAAAATCAAGCATCTCTAGAATCGAGTCATGGAGTTGGTAAAGGTCCAATGGAAATGGCACGGTCTTGAGAATGCAACCTGGGAGCACGAGGATGTTATGCGAGCAGAGTATCCCCATATTTTTGAATATTTTTGAAATTTTGTATGTACATGTGTATATGATGCACTGAGGACAATGCATTAATAAGGGGGAGGGGAAAGTAATGTCCCTGATCCAGACCCTTTGTAATTGTACAAATAGGTTGGTGAGTCATTGGTGCTATTTTTTTATGTAATGCATATATAAGATGGTGAGCCATTGGCACTTGGTTTTGGTGTTGCATCCATCTGAGTAAGTGTGCATACAATTTTTATAAATAAAGGGTGCACACATTCTGTGTGTTGCGCGCACTTGGGTAAGTGCACACATTTCACTGTGTTGCACACACTAGGGTAAGTACGCGGTAGTGATCTAGAAGTGCGCATAGTTGAGATATATGTGTGTGTGTGTGTGTGTGTGTGTGTGTGGTTGTATATGTTTTGAGGCTAGAGAGCCTACGTGACTATTGGGATGGTGAGCCAGGATGCAGATAGGCTAGTGTGCCTATCCATGTAAATATAATCATGATTATTAATATAATATTTCATCATTGCACGCGGCCAAATCCACACAAAAAGTGAAGCGGGGGGGAATATATTAATAATATTTCTGAAAAGTGTAATGTGGATATGTTTTTATGATAAGTTCCTGAGGATAGGGAACGGATCACCAAGTGCCTTAAAGTTGCTTCTAAAGGTGAAAAGTGTCAAGTGGAAGGCATGCAATATATATTCTTGGCCTTAGTGTATTTTGGGTATCATTGTTATTATTGCATTATTATTCATGTTTCAGGCTCTCGTGAGAAGAAGGGGGTTAGACTGTATGGAAAATATGATTATTACCTTATCTACATAGGGAAGCTTGTAATGAGTTGAGTGGTTATAATCAAAGTTACTATCGAGGATACGAGTGAGAGATCGTGAGCAGTCTCTCTGGGTGAGAGATTGGTTGTTGTGAAGAGGTTTTCAATCCCGTGAATATACTCTCTAGGTGAGAGTATGGCTGAGAATTGTTCCCTGGTGCATTGAGCATTAGTCATAGGGCTCAGAGACTTCCTATCCAACATGTTGCTGGTAACCCTGGGAAGGGAAGAGGCACACTTCCTTGGGCGTGACAAGTGCATGGGGAATGAGGTATTGTGGGCTAGTTGCAGTAGTGGGCACCCTAGACTAAGAAATTATGTTGAGTATCATACCTTAGTCTATCACTAAGAACCCTTTTTCTGTGGTGGAGTTTGAGCCCCAACTAGAGGGTGACCTATTGCTGAAAGCTTATGAGAAACAAAGTCTATGGCTGGGAGGAAAGTTTGAGTCATGCACGCAGTTGGTGCCTTTTCTAAAAGATAAGTGTTCTTTATGTTCTTGTCTTGTTTATTGTGTGCATATTTATCTATGTTTGACATGGGTTAATTCTTGTATGTTATAGCATAAAACCAATTTTTGTTATTTTATTTAATAATCCTTGCACCTGTAAGTATGGTACTTATATCCTGTATTTGTAGTTGTGCATGAGTATGTTAGTTAATGATAGCCTTGCCTATTAAGCTATCTTTTGATTTTGGTCATGAGTCTCCAAGGCAAGAATCGAATGGTTGGGTGCACAAGAAGTAACTTGTGTGCATCAAGAGGCTAGAATTCATGTGTGCATTCAAGGAAATAGACTTTGTGCACAACAAAATCAGAAGTGGCACATGACGTCTAGATGGATGTGCGTGCAGTTATGTTGTGTGATTATTATGTTGGTGTGCATAGTTATTGAGTTACTTCCACTGCTTAAGGTTGTATTTAAAAAGATAAAGTTGATTTCGTTGTTATAAGTTGTATGGCGTGACTCAATTTTGGTCTAAGTGCATTAACTCAAGTGATACTACGTGGACTTGTGTTTAAAGTAGAATTTGCGCAATGAAATTTTAATGTAACATTGCTCAATAGTATGTTGGGGATGTTATAGTTTGGTTGAATCAGAGCTACAAAAGTTGAGGTTGTGTGACGTGACCCAGCCTGCCATACCATAATTCCATATCTGCAATACCATACTGTGATACCATACTGCCATATCTTCAAATATTTTCCTCGCGCAAAGAGTGTAGACTTTGGAAAAGACCTTGTTTAATTTTGGTATCCTGCATTTTATAAACACAGAGTTCCAAATAATTTTTATGAAATTTAGAATGCTTTCCTAGCTACCTTCAAAAATTTGTTCTATGGTCCTAATACATCAAGAATATCTATTGAAGCTACTACCTTTTTGGAAGGAAAAGGGGTTTTTGAAACCCTAGATGATTTAAGTTTCATAAGATTATACGACTTTGAGGAGAAACCCTCTTTACTCCCTTTTTGTGTGTCATATAAATTCTTTGTTATTGAAGTTTGTAAACAATATAAGTTATGGGAAAACTTATTTAATGAGAAGAGGAAGAATAATTCCATTCCATTGCCTTGGAAAATAGGGGAAGTCACTATTAAAAACATTTCCCATCTGGATGAATTTGCTAAGTATTTTAATAACTTCAAACTAAGAGAAGTCCTTGAAGTTCTAGGATTTGACCTCAATGTTTTATTTACAACACATATGTCTGCAATAGGCTATGGCTCATCCTTTTTGAAGACTACCTAGGTCAAATAAAGGAGGTGTGGATAATTAGAACCCCATGGAATACATCATGGACAAAGTTAATGATGATCTTGACACCTTGGTTAGCACTAATTACCAACATAAACAGAAGGATCGAACCATGAGAAGTGGTAACCCTAACCCCGAATCACCTAATGTTTCATAAAGGAATTCTTTACCAAAAAATTGAACACATGGAAGTCGTCTTGGCCCAAAGAATTCCCATTCAGGAAAGTCTAGTGGTGGAGGAGATGAGAAAACCCCAAAAGGAAACATTAGTAAAACTCATACTGCCCCTGTTGCACTTAAGACGAAAATAGATGTAACTCAAAAGGGATAAATCTTTGTACTTGAATTTGAAGACATGGAAGTAGATGTAGAAGAAGAATACCCTGATTGGACCACATAGAGATTGCTAGAAAATAGATAAATAACACAAGATTTGGCTTGTCAAGAGACAATTATTTTTTAAGATGAGTAAATATTCCGTCACATTATGCCATGCTGCTTACAACAATGAATCTAAAAATTGTTGATTGAAAAAATTAATCTTAAAAACAAAAAGGTTGTTGAGAAATGGAATTCTGAAATTGATCTACATGGGGAAAAACCCTCAAAGATCATGCAATTTCATGAAGCAATYGAAGAAGCACTGAAGTCGAAGAAATMAGAGAAGRAMTCAAGTCCTCAATTGSTGAAGTTGAAATAGAAAATCAAATATTGAAAGAAAAAATAAAAKAATTGGAGAAMGACYTAYTGTCGAAGCCTATGTTCRTTGARCCAATTGCTACCATCCAACCTCTCAATACTTTGGAAGACATTCCARAATCTAGTTCCAAGATAAGGGGTGCTTCAAAACTATTGATGGCCATCCGACAATACATTGGAGAAAACATCAAAAAGAGAATTCCCTTGATCTTTGAGATATGGAAACTAGCTACTAGTTCTACTATACCCTCTTCAAGGATTACAAATTTCAAAGAATATCTCCAAATGGACTTGAATAATGATGACATATTTTACTAGGAATCTGTTAACACATTCTTTGTTGAAATATCTAATATGAATGACATGCAAAGGAGAGATCAAATCTCCCATAAAAAATTAGATTAAGGCATATTGATGTTGGATGGTTAAAAATGATTCAATGTTTAAAAGAATTACTTGAGAAATGTGAAAGCATAAATGGAAAAAGGGGTGATTTATTTCTACAACTTATTGATTTGACAAAAGAGTTGAGGGGACCACAATTAATAATGGACTCAATTCTACTCTCCAAGGAACAATTACAAGAACATTTGGATGCCTTGAAAGTTTCTACGGGAAAATGGATTCAATGAAATAATTGAATACTCAAAAGAGGAAGTAGAAAAGTGCTTGATTCGTTATGTAAACAAGAACGATGAGGTTGAATACATGTTGTACTAGCTCAATTTTGACATAAGAGATATTGAGAAATAATTTTTTGATGCTAATATTAAACATGAGACAACGATTTCTCCCATGCAGGAGTATATCAAAGTATGGTTAAAAAAATCATTTATAAATGCAATTGAACTAGATCAACCAATGTTAGTTACAACTGTCACGAAACCTCCAGTGAAAGACTCTACAGAAAGAACCCTGACAAGAAAATAGCGAGATCTCTCTATTTCCATCATAGTAAGTCAAGTATTCACATTATTTCCTTTTTTCTCAGTTGGTAGTCACCCAACCTTTCTTATTTTAGAATCCGTTAAAACCAAAGGATGACCCCTAACTATTTTCCCTTTCCATCTTCTAGGTCTTTCTTTAATTTCATGGTCCGTGGGATCCCAGTCCTAGTCCTCTTTGAAGGACGTATACCTTTACTTTTAATTAACATTTCAAACATTACTATTTTTAATACAAACATTTGTATATTTTGTTAGGATCCCCAGAGAACTATTCAGGGCATTACAATAGTGATTTCTCAAACTTTGATTTTAAATCACGAGGTTTCAAATGAATTGTCTATCAAAATATTTTTTGAGTCTAATGTAGTAATCATGTCAAGTTCTTTGTGAATGTGAGCCATTTCAGATTTTTTCCAATGACGTGTTATTTTGATCATGCTATTATGGAAATGTTATCTTTTCATATTCATTATCTTTATGGTTTACTGTCTTGTTTCATATTGTGAATACTCATACCCTTAATAAGCTTGGCCCTCTCTTAGGATTTCTTTTCATGTGAATATTTATTTTTTGAAAACCTAGTCTTTTATAGTCTTCTTTTGTAAAATAAAAATAAAAACGTAGGGGGATTTATCCTCGTCTTGTTATATTAAAGATATTAAACCATCTTTTTTATCAACACCTATTAACTAATTTGGGCCTTGCTAATGAAGATAAACCTTTTTATAGTGAGTGACTATTAACTAATTATTTAGTGGGCCTTATTCAATGAAGGTGACCTCATACATTAATAAAGTGTTCTAAGTAAGGGGATTAGGGTAGCAATGTAACAAACAAACTACGTTTTACAAGGAATTCTACCAAGGGTCCACATTTTTTTCTCAGGACAGTCTATAATTCTACCAAAGGTCCACAACTGTTACTTTTTGGCCATCCAGTGATGAGAATGGTGTGATCTCCATCAATGTGGAGGAAGACGGATTACAAATTCATGGAGATAAATGATTCAATATTAATATAGTTAGAATCACTGGATTTGATTTCTATATCCCCACTGATATTGCAAATGATAAATCATATGCCACTATCAATAGTGTTGGAGGAGTCTACAGAGAAAGAGATGTGTACTATGTTGGTACATTTTATTATAGGATGATTCAACCTTCAAAATATTGTAGTGCACTGTAATTGGGCTCTAGGCATGGCATAAAATTGGAGAGATTTGATTTGCTAGTTGAATCCCTATGAGCTTCATCCTAGGGCCTCAAAATAGTGGGAAAAATATTTGCAAAAGAAATTCACATTGTTCCTTCAAGTGCTTCAATGATACCATCTATTGCAAATTCTACAACAAAACCCCCATCTTATAACAATCCAATCACTAGGCCTACCCAAACTCGTGGATATCATAGTAGGGTTAAGCACTCTAGGGTCCCTACTAGTAACAATCATAGTCCTACCAAATGAATTTCTCTTCCTCCTGTTCCTTTGGATCCCAAGCTTATTACAAAACTACATTACCCACCTTGCAAAAATGAACCTCCCAAGGGAAGATCCATACTCCCTCCTATCACTCCTCATGATCCTTCACCAATTGAGCCTAGTTCTCCAACTCTACCTCCTAAAGGTAGTCCACCTAAAGTTGGTAGTGCCCCTCCAAAGGCTAACTCCCCTTCCTATTACATCTCTCCAATAACAAAAATTCCACCATCACCACCACTTTCACCCCACCACCCTATTTTGGGGATAAACATACTCCCTCCTCTCCAACCACCCCTTCACCTCTTAGTCCTCCTGATCCAGGAGGATCCAAAACGCTCATAAAGGTCGAGGAGGATCCATAATGCTCATAGAGATCCAGGAGGATCCATAAATTCTAGAAGTTTGACCATCTTAAATTTTCTCTAAAATAAATTCATTGTGTATAGCTTGTCGATATCTTTCCAACGGTGTAAAAATTGCCTCAAACAGAGTCCGTATGAAAAATTTGTAGCTAATCAAAGTTCAAGTCAAATAGGACAAAAGTCAAAGTCAAAGGTGACACGTGTCACCAATGGAAGTGTGGCACGTTTCATTTCCATAAAAAAAGGATGATTTCATCAGGGTGACGTGGCAACACAGCAGCATACCATGTGTCACCCGAAAATGGACTTTTTAGGGGTCCATTTGGACCAATAAAAAATGACATGTGGCATCTGTACAATGATGTGGCAAGGTACATTTGGCAATGAGGTAGACCAGTATTATACTGACACATGGAAATCCATATGCACAGGTGGCAGATAGGTCAGTGTTGATGTGGTTGAGGTTGTACAGTTAGCTAATGATAGGCTGCCACATGGGCCAATCAAATGGTGCCACATGGAACCTTTCGCAAGCCCAAGTTGGGTTAGTTATAAATATTATGTTATGGGCTCAATGGGATTCGAACCCCCAACCTCCCATAGAATCCAAAGGAATATTCTAAATAACCAACTACTTTATACTTATCCGCTAACCACCGTTCCAAATGTGGAACTTGTTACAACTGACAAGTTATAATATATTTAATGTAATACATATGGTTTCAACGTGTGCGAATGTTATAGCGAGATTTGCCTCACCCCATGCAATATTGCACAGAAGGACTTTTTCCATTCTCCTATGCAGACTTGTCATCCCTTTTTGCAAATCCCAGATCTAAAAATACAATTTTTTCCACATATAGACACCTTGCCTACTATACAACATGTGTATATGCAAGTTGCACCACTACAACCCGCATACATCGGGAAATGTGCCCAAAAATGAAAAATGGTGTCGGGTTTCTATGTCACGACAAGAGATCTATGATCCTTGGCCTTCCATATACTGGAAACATTCTGACTCGGCCCTTCAATTCCACTTGAAGGCTATAAATGGGCCAATTATGAGCTATGGAAAAGAGGATAAATAATTCAACTTTGAGAGCAAAGTTACTCTGGATGAATTATTCACTTCACATTGAGTCTGGATCCCTTTGTCCTTTAAGTTTGAACACATTGTTTAGCCCCCAATATCTTCCCTTATTGAGTGAGAAATCCATTGTCTCTCTTACATGAGCTTGTTGGATTACTAAGAGGGGGGGTCAATCAGTAATAGAGCAATTGAATCCTTTTTAACCAAATAATCCAAGTGTTATGTCAATGTAGAATTATCATCCAATAATGAGCAATGAACAAATGAACAATCATACACATACACAGTACACTAGTGTTTTACGTGGAAACCCAAAGTGGGAGAAAACCACAGAATGTATTTTCTTATATGTATTGAATAATTGCATTCATTGAAAGCACCAACTTCCTTTGTTTTCCAACTGCAACTGGAAGGAGGCTCCAACCACCTAGTTTCTCAGGCTACAAATTGAAGGAAGCTCCAACTCCCCAATTCTCTGGCTACAACCAGAAGGAGGCTACAACCCCCTATGTTCTTCGGCTACAACTGGAAGGTGGCTACAACCACCTGTCCTTGCCCTGTCCAACC
>JZKD02S0920446.1:146653-177770 GCA_000966675.3 Picea glauca | reverse complement strand
TTAATTATTTTCAGGGCCTACATGTACTTCCTTTTTCAATTCACTTTATCATCTTCAAAAATTCATTTCTCCTCAACCATGAGGATCCATGTGACGTGCCACATACCACCGGAAATAGAATGATGTATACTATCCATTTATGGGTGTTGTATATGCATGTGCATTTTTCTTCATGTCCAAATACCTTTATCAATCTTGTGGTCCAAAACCCATGACTAGGGTTGACATTAATGACAACAATCAATCTTCCAACAACAGTCCCCCATAAAAGCTATCTTGGGTGAGACTGCATTATGCACCCAGTGTGCAGTTTTTCCTTCTGGTTTACCAAGAGGGCCGATAGTTTTGAGGGTTTTGTTGGGAACCTATTTGAGAGAAGAACCTAGGTCAGCCCAAGTTAACCAACAAATGGTTCTATTGTCGGCTGGAACTACACAGGATTGAGTGAATGGGATCTATGGAAGAAAATCATGGAGGATAAAAGTATAGAAGGGAATGGTTAGGCCATGGAATCCAATGAAGGTGGAGATTGAAAGATGGTTGAGAACAAAGGAACTCAAGTTTGAATAGAAGGAAAATAGAAACCCTAAGTTGACAACGTGCAAATATCTCAAAAATTACGTGTTTAGCGACTTGCATGAGGTATTTTTCTATGATTTCCCACATTTTTTGTAGAAGTGGTTATTGAGGTTGAAGGAAAACCACCCTACGAATCAGATCAGATAGCTAGAGTGGCATCCTATGGAGATCGTGCAGTTACAACAATTTAATAACAAATTCACACGTGAATTAGATTTCTAGTTAGACAATATTGTTGTAGGGTTTATCACCAAATTTGCAGTAGATGCCACATAGTCCTACACTGCTGCAGAGCAGGATTTTTTAAAGGGACCCAGAAGTAGGTACATCAGATTGTTTTGTACTTCAATCATGATTTTATTGTATGACAAAGGTGCGATGACCATGGAATCAGACAACCAAACTTCCCTGCGTGCATGGGGTAAGGGGGGAAGCACTGATAGGAGGTTGAGATATCGACAAAGAGGTGGATAAGGGAAAGAATAAGGAGGCCATGGAATCAATCATGATGGAATAGGACCAGACAAAGAAGATAATGGAAAAATATGGAAATATGCGCAACGAAATACCTTACCAATATAAGATGAATAACAAGAAGAGGGCCATAGTTGACAAAGAGGGCTTGGAGAGAGATGAAGAAGAGGTAGAGGATCTTTAGGCTATGGAGCATATTGAGGAAATATTGCACACAACATATGAAAGGAAAACAAGAGGTCCAGGGTCGGGAACAGAAGAAAGAACTCCAATCTAGATCACCGTTAGTGTGGAACCTACAACTCCATGCGTGACTAATACACTTGAAAGAACACCATCATTTAGAAAACCAAATTTTAGTGGAAGAATAGCAACATGATAGGGGTCCAGTCAAGGAAAATCAACTGGGGGAGCAAGTTTAGGAAGTAACAATCAAGTATCTACACCACGCGAAGGAATTAGTTCAACACAGTTCAAAATGGTAGGACAAGATCCTAAGATCATATTACCAGAACTTCAGGGAGAGGCATCAGTGGACCCTGAAAAGCATTTATTCATCTGTGAGAAGATCTAGGAAGCAAAGCATATCATAGATGAGGATGCAAATATCACACATTTATCTATCACACTAAGAGACCACACGTTGGACTGGTACATGAGCCTGGATGTAAACAGTCCATAGTGAGTACCAAAGACTATGGAAGACATGAAAATACTATTGTTAAACGAGTTTTAGAAGACAAGATCAAAATACTAGTACATGGATGAAATGATTGAAATCGAGCAGAAACCAGGTGAGTAAGTTTCGGAGATTGATCAGAGGTTCAAACTTTTGAAAGGTAAGTTGAAATATGCAATTACTGACATGCAACATAGGCAATTATTTGTGACCTCATTGTTACCACACTTGAAGTATCCTTTGAGACAACAAAAGTTCCAAACTCAGGTAGTGACTCTGCAAGAAGCACTATAAATGGAAGAGAACCAATATCAGTAGACAGATCCAACAATAGAGGATTTGAAGGAGGATTTGAAGAATCTGACATTTCAACTTAACTAGAATAAGGGAAAAGAGAAAAGAGAAGTTGTTTGGTGTATGTTATGTAGGACAGAAGGACATCATAAGAACAAATGTGCAAATTTTGTGTAGTACTTGGAAATAGGGGTGTCGCACCCCTTTCCAACAGGAGGACCATGGTGCAAGATTTGTAAGACGCATGAGCATGATTCTTATCATTTTTGAATGATGCAGAAGTATAAGACAATACCAAAAATTTCATATTGCAATTTTTGCAAATCAATGGGTCATGATGATAAGGATTGTAGAATGTTGGAACTAATGAGAGAAACAACTTCAGAAACTTACAAGGTGCAAGCAGAGATTATGACAGAGAAATTTTCACCTCAATTCAACCAGGTACCACCACCATACAACAATATGTAGCCACAGTACAACAATGCGTAGCTGCAGTACAACAATGCGCAGCCACAGTATACTCCTATGCAGTATAACCAGGTACCTCAATACAATGCACCACGAGGAGATCGAGGTGGAGGAAGAGGAGAAGGAGGATTTGGACGAGGCAGAGGGCCAATAGTATGCCACAAATATCAACAACCAGGACATTATGCAAGGGATTTTCCACTTCCACCGATGACATGTATGTACTGTCACGCAATATACCATGACACTGAAGACTACCCAAAACTCTTGGGAAAGATCCAGGAAAAAAGGAACCAGAACAACCAGAATGTCCAGTGGATTTCTGTAGAAGCCAAGGAGGATGGGAAAAACATCAATATAGTCACTCGAGGAGGATGTAACAAAACAAGATCCATCTCAACACTAATGGGTAAATCAGAATACTGAGCCACAAAAGTAGTTCGATGCACGGAAAGGAAAGGAAACATTTAAGGAGGCCATCCATAAGCTTCTCAAGAAAAATGTTGCATCTACATGAGTTGCACAGCAAACTCAGGACCCACCAATGTACGAGATGCCATCTTCAGTGGACCATACCAATAAAGGACAACCTTTAGAGCAAGTAAGTACCATAAATACTTTTCTGGAATCTTTTGTTAAGTTATCGAATGACCCATCATCTATTAAGGTCTTCCAAAATCTTCTAGAAATATGCAACACAGAGGTAGAAGGGAAGTTAGAGAAGAAAACAATCAATCATCTCCATACAAGAAGAAGGACAAGAAGAGAATTCAGGCTAAATGCCAACATTGGGGATTTCAACATGGGAGATATTGTACTGGGTTTAGGCTCTGAAGTAAATGTCTTTCCTAAGAATACATGGGAGTGTATGGGAGAACCCACATTAGGTTATTCACCTGTCTAGTTTAAACTATAAAATCAACACAGAGTATTACCAGTTGGAAGTCTTAAAGGTGTGATAGTAGATTTGGATGGAGTGCACACTATGGCAGATTTTGAAGTGATAAAGATAGTAGATGGAACAACACCCTACCCAACATTACCTAGATTGGATTGGGAATTTGATAACCAGGTTGTGATCAACCTGAAGATAAGGAAAATGACTTTTGAATCAAGTGAATATAGAGTTATTGCACCATTGGATCCTTCAGAAGGAGAAAGGTTTGTAGAGGTGACTTGTTTGGATCTGGAAGAAATAAACCAGTTGTACAAAACCACTGTGCGAGAAGAGGATTATGTCAAACCAAATACAAATTGTTGATTTTTCAATGAGCAAGGTTAAGCATGAAGTTCATTCCATTTTTAGCATTTAACTATAACCATTAATGTTGCAACAACCAAGATCACAAGAAGAAGCACCATGCACAAGAACACAAGAAGTATCCTGGGAAACCCTTATCAACAAGGGAAGAAAACCCAGCCAAATCCTTTGCTATATTATTCAAGAGAAACACCTTCACCACCAAGAAAACCTAGCACACAAGAGGGTACTCAAGCCCTAGAAGACTAGTGGCCAAGAGAGGTGTGCACTTTTCCCAAGAAGGTGTACTTGTTGAAATTTCAAAACTCACTTGAAAGATATGTTTCCTCAATGGGGAATTTACCTTTACTTATACTAAACTGAACCTGTCAACAAAAGTGTCTATTCGCAAAACAAGGCTGAACTCACTAGCTTATAATATAATTAATATTAACCATATAAATTATATTTTACATTAATTACTAGTCGCATTAAGGTGGAGCTGACCTGTACCATTTACATTAAAATTAGGGTTACATGAAGGTCTCACTCTTGAACAATATAGCAAGGGATCTTATACACCCACTAGTGCTCATCCACTAGGGGCACATCCATAGGGATGTCCATATCTCTAGCTCACTGCATTACATAGAAGAACCACTTCTTCACTAGTGCTCAGCCACTAGGATCACATTCACATGTGCTCGTCCACATGCACATCCACTCAACAGATCTTCTTTCCCACTACATTACACAGGAGAGTCATCTGGATTTTCTCATCAACTCTTCTACTCAGAGGAGGATACTACATCATATTCATTTCTGTTCACATGACGATGCACCCAACACTTTGGGATTTCACATGTTCACCTTGTGCTCAGCCACAGGAACATCCAACTCTGCAGATCACCTTTCTCATTTCATTACACAGGAGAATCATTTAGAATTATTCTCAACTCTCTGTAAGGAGGAGATCATCAGTACATTCCAGATCTGTCTCAGATAGGAACCACACACCCCTCTCAGGGGATTTCTCTCAGGTTTGTAAGCTGGAGAATATCTCGCATAGCTGCAATGATCAACATCTCTTAGGTTTGTAAGCTGGAGAATGTCTCACATAGTTGCAATCATCAACACTCCCTCTTAGCTAGAGAGGATTCTTCATCATGCCAATTCTCACACAGATGTACTTTGAACTTTGTCTTGGCTGGAGTCATCAACACTCCCTCTCAACTAGGGAGGCATTCTTCACCAAGTTAGTTTGGTGAAGATGTTTGCAATCTTCTCATGTGTAGGAAGGTACTGCATGTGTACAATTTTCTTTTGCATCATATCTCTTATATAAGCATAATTTATCTCATCGTTCTTCGATCCATCAGGAAACACTGGGTTCTCAAGGAGCTTTACACATGGCTCTTGGTTATCATCATAAGATCCATCTAATGGTCAAGTAAATTTGTCATAAGCTTGTGAAGCCACAATTCTTCACACACTTGATGTTATATGCTCTGCCTTTGTGGTACTCAAGGTCACAGAGTTTTTTTTCCTGTTGCATCAGGAAACCATGGAAAACTTCATGGTAGAAAAACAACTGGATGTTCTTTTCTGGTCCACTGTACTTTTTGCTCAACTTGAACTGGCACATTCTGCAAACTCAAGTTCACACTGGAGGAATATCTCAGGCCATATCCAACTGTGCCTTGTATATATCTCAATACATGTTTTGTTGTTTTTCTAGTGAGTCTGTCTTATTTGACTCATGAAATGACTAAGCACATTCACTACATGGCATGAATCAAGTCTAGTGTTCACCAGATACATCAGTGATCCAATCAATTGTGGATCAGTCTCATCTGAATCATCATCAATCTTTTTCTTTAAATCTATCACGGTGGATTTTGCATTCTATCATATTGAACTTCTTTAATATTTTCACTGTATATTTTCCTTGACTCAGGAAAATCTCATCGGTCTTCTATCATACTTCTTGTCCCAGGAAGTAGTGCATCATACTCATATTCTTCATCTCGAATTTAGAAGTCAGGGATTACTTGTATCCAATAACAAGGCTTTCTGAATAAGTCATCAAAATTAGGCTCTCATCACCAACACTGTAATAATATGGGTTTTGGATCAGAAATACTCTTTGCTAAGATTTAAAATCATCAAGAATCCATTCATCTGATATTGTTTCCATCTCATGGATGCTAGTGTAATGGTCTCATTGAATCAAGTGTCTCATCATTGACAACTCCCTATGTTTGTGAGAGTCCTCTAGTTTTGTATTTCTTGACACTTCCTATCAACTACACGTTTTCTCTACTTGGAAGTTTTCACAGACTTCCATTCTGGTTTCTGAATAATATCTTATACATCATTCTTTAAGATATACTAGTATTCTTTTTTTATGGCATCTTGCCATATTTATTTCTCCTTTTGCTTCAATGAAAATTTCTCATGACTGAAGGATAGTTTTCAAAACTCTTTTACTTTTTCAAGGTGTCCCTTGAGGGACTTGTGTGTCTCTTTGTCTTCTAGCATAGTTTTGTATATCCTGGGCATGCCTTTTATGCCGCACTGTAATATCTCTATTTATATCAACTGGAGCAACTAGATTAGTTGGAATAATGTTTGTCTCCCTCTGAACTACTGAAGGGGAAGAAGGTAATGTCTCACTGTTAATCTCCATCTGATATTCTCTAGGTTTTTTGAATGTGTATCTCTTCTTTAAGGACAACATATCTTCTTATATTTCATAATAATCAATTAAATATGTTTTGGAATCTCGTACCAGGGACAATGGTCCAAGTCTTTGAGGGCTCCCATGCTAGGGATAATATCCTTCATTTATTCAAAAATGAAATCAACTACAAAATTAGAAATCAATTGATTTACCTGGTTTATGGTTATGCTTTAGTTTTTAGAGGAAGTATGTCTCCTCTATTTTCTCTTCATTCTTTTGAGGTGGATCTGGATCAATGTCGGTGGTAGAAGCATATTGTCTTCCCTTCTTCCTGGTTCGACAGTTTCTTGCATTGTGTCCATATTTGTCACATTTGAAGCACTGGACTTCTGAAACATCTCTTCTTCGATAACTTTGATTTGATGAATACTTTTCATCTTTAAATGTTTGTCTGAAATTTCTTTTGAATTTTCCTCCTTTCTTTCTATGAAGTGCAAGAGCATGATTTTCTTCTGAGGAATCTTCCACTCCTCTATTTCTAATTCTAAGCTCTTCTTGAATACAATCTGTCCATATACGATCAAAGGTTGGTAGAGATTCTCTTCCACTGATACTCTGAAGAAAAGGATCCCACTTTTCTGGAAGGTTGTTGAGAGTGGTTAAGACAAGTTCTCTATCAGACACGATTTCTCAAATGGTCTCTAGTTTTTCTTTAATATTTGATATCTTCATAAAGAAGATGGCAACTGTGTCACCTTTTGGCATCTTGGTACTTTGAAGTTGGATTTTCAAGGTAAGAGCTCTGAGGGTGTTGTCACTTTCAAACATTTATTTTGATGCTTCATACATATCATAAGTTGTCTTCAAGTTGGAAATACTAGGTAAGAGATGATCTCTTACTGAGTAGATGATTAATTTTATTGTTTTGACATCTTATTCCTTTCTTATCTTCTTCTCTACATCTGTAGCTGTGTCTGGTAAGGTTTTAGTTACCACATCCAAGAGTTCATCTTCTTCAAGGGTGACCGAAAGCCTTGATATCCAAGAGCTGAAGTTTCTTTCTCCATCAATCCTATCTTCTACTAAGGCTCTGTCCTTCATTTGATTGGTTTCTTCAAACTCTCGCCAACTGGATTTTGAAAACCTAATGATTAGGTTGAATTAGTAACCTTGGATTATGTTGGAATTACAACTTCCAAAAATCAACTTGATAGTGTCACAAAGATGCTTGCTAATTTAAGAAAAACGTTTCTTCATAGATCTAAGATTAAGATTCTGTAGGAAATTTCGGCACCCTAGAAACCCTAGGTCCAAAAAACTCAAAATTCTTGGAATTTCATTTTAATAGATTTTGGAGACGAGATGGAGGAGGGCATACTCTTCTATGCCAAACATATCCCCAATGTGAAAGTATTAAGGGATATAACACCACATAAAGGAGGGTCATACAAAATTTTATGGAAACCCTAGGAGGGTCGTACGGTTCTGTAAAAAGGAGAGGAGACTTGGTAGATGCTTGTGCAATGGGTTCTTTCAAGACCTATGCTCTGATACCATGTTTATTTTTCAATGAGAAAGGTTAAGCATGAAGTTCATTCCATTTTTAGCATTTAACCATAACCATTAATGTTGCAGCAACCAAGATCACAAGAAGAAGCACCATGCACAAGAACACAAGAAGTATCCTGGGAAAATGTTCTCAACAAGGGAAGAAAACCCAGCCAAATCCTTTGCTATATTCTTCAAGAGAAATAACTTCACCACCAAGAAAACCTATCACACAAGAGGGTGCTCAAACCTTAGAAGACTAGCACCCAAGAGATGTGTGCACTTTTCCCAAGAAGGTGTACTTGCTGAAATTTCCAAACTCACTTGAAAGATATGTTTCCTCAATGGGGAATTTACCTTTACTTATACTAAACTAAACCTATCAATAGAAGTTTATATTGGCACAATAGGGATGACCTAACTATATTAAAATATAATTAATATTAACCAGATTGATTATCTTTTACATTAATTACTAGTCACATTAAGGTGGGGCCAACCTGTACCCTTTACATTACAATTAGGGTTACAGGCAGGTCTGACTCTTGAAAAATATAGCAATAGATATTATACACCCACTAGTGCTCATCCACTAGGGGCATATCCATAGGGATGTCCATATCTCTGGCTCACTACATTACATAGAAGAACCACTTCTTCACTAGTGCTCAACCACTAGGATCACATTCACATGTGCTCATCCACAGGCATGTCCACTCAACAGATCTTCTTTCCCACTGCATTACACAGGATATTCATCTGGAGTTTCTCATCAAATATTCTTCTCAAAGGAGGCTAATACATCATCTTCATTTATGTTCACATGACGATGCACCCAACACTTTGGGATTTCACACGTTCACCTTGTGCTTAGCCACAGGCACGTCCAACTCTGCAGATCACCTTTCTCATTGCGTTACATGGGAGAATCATCTGGAGTTCTTCTCAACTCTCTATAAGGAGGATGTCATCACTATGTTCCAACTCTGTCTCAGATAGGAACCACACACCCCTCTCAGGGGCTTTCTCTCAGGTTTGTAAGATGGAGAATATATCGCGTAGTTGCAATGATCAACATATCTCAGGTTTGTAAGCTGGAGAATGTATCACATAGTTGCAATCATCAACACAGATGGGGTACTCAAATGGAGAAGCATTACATCATATGCTTTGGACTGAGACACGGGTTTGTATAATTGGTAGCAGAGACTACATGAAGTCTCCACAAGGAGGTGCACAAGAATATATTGCATAGTAATATGGGTTGGTAGAGAGATAAGAGAACCTCCCAGTTTTCATGGGTTGAACGACTTAGAGGAATTCTTGACAAAATATGAGGAGGAAGTGTTGGAAAATCAAAGGTTGTTATCCCTAGATATTTCTCTCAAGGAAACACCTGCAAGATGATGGGGTGCGCACAAAGAAACAATTCATGACTGGTATCAGTGTAAACGACTATTGCGCATTAGATTTGGTGTAGACCAAGGGAGAAATACAATGTAGAAGTATGATGGGCGAGGAACACCAGTTGAGCACTTGGAGAAGTGCAGAACATAATGGAGGATGAAACCACCAGAGTAATGGCCTCATCACTTTATTCATGCATTGGAAGGGATCCCAGGGAACTAGTACATAGACCAGAAGATGCGCAGAGGCACTACAAAATGGGCAGGATTATAGCAGAATTTTGTAGTAACCTTCTCATTTGAGCATGAGAACCCTAACATTGATTCAATGCTCAAACTAATAAGGGGAGTGATATTTCTTAATTAACAATTGATCGAAATCCTAATAGAATATCAACAACAGAATAGACAGGCAGTCAAAGATTTACTCTCATGTTATCATGTCGAAGAAGAAGCACCAGATGAAGATGATCCATGCAAAATTCAGATCACAGAGGTTGAAGGAGAGAGAGGTGGAAGGTTCATCTCTAGATTCATAGGCATTTGTTGCACCTATCAAAGTCAATAAATTCAACATTGGGACAAACGACAATCCTAAAATGGAAATATTGGAGACTACTAGGATGAGAAAACACTAGAAAGGATAACATAGTTATTGCATGAATACAGTGATCTTTTTCCAACAACCTTTACAGAGATGAAAGACATAGCAAGGGATCTATTTGATATGAATACACCCCTCAAACTCGAGGCTAGACCTGTCATACAGATACCTTACAATATGAATCCAGTGTATAAGTAGAAAGCGAAAGCAGAAATTGACTGAATGTTGGAACCTGGCATTTTAGAACCAGTAGAGGAATATGAATGGATCAGTCCCATGGTAGTCTAGGAAAAGAAGCAAGGCGGGATAAGGATTTCTGTAGACTTCAGGAAACTCAATTATGCTTGCTTACATGACCCTTTCCCTACCCCCTTTACAGATGAGGTCTTGGAAAATGTGGGAGGCCAGGAATCATATTCATTCACAGATGGATTCTAAGGTTACCACCAGATCAAAATAGCTCTAGAGGACAGGTATAAGAATGGGGATTCTACCAATATACAATCATTCCCTTTGGATTGAAGAATGCACCAGCTATCTTTTCAAGGGTAGTCATAGCTTCTTTTAAGGAATTCATACATCAGTTTCTAGAAGTATATATGGATGACTGGACTGTGTATAGTCTTTTGAAAGACCATGTAGAAGTTTTATGACTAATGTTGGAAAGATGTAGGCAATGTTAGATATCATTAAACATTAAGAAATGAATTTTTGGTACACCTTTTGGGATATTGTTGGGACATATAGTGTGAAAACAGGGATTACTGGTTGACCCTGCTAAGATTGCAGTCATTGTAAGTTTACCACCACCAAAGTCAGTGCGCCAGTTAAGAGCCACATTGGGACATACAGGCTACTATAATAAGTTTATAAAGGGGTATGCACATATTACTGCACCAATGGAAAAAATGTTAAAGAAAGACACCAGATTTTAGTGGAATGAGCATTGTTAGCAAGGATTGGACACTCTAAAGGAAAAGATGGTGACATCACCTATATTGGTATTTCCAGATTGGGAAAATACATTTCATGTGCATGTAGATGCATCAACAATAACACTTGGAGCAATTTTGATGTAGCCGGGAGCAAGGGAATTAGACCATTCTAAAGATTTTGCAAGAAGGAAGTTGTCAAAATCTTAGCAGAGTTACAACACCATGGAAAGAGAAGGCCTAGGCATGGTATATGCACTTCAGAAATTTAGACATTATTTATTGGGTAGACACTTTAAAATGTTCATAGATCATTCTACCCTAAAATATCTAGTCAACAAGTCAGTGTTGGGGGGAGGATATGTAGATGGTTGTTATTATTCCAAGAATTTGATTTTGAAGTAATAGTCAAACTAGGGAAGTTGAATGAAGGACCTGACCACCTGTCAAGGGTAACCAATGGAGAGGAACCTACTAACTTGGAAGACAACTTCCCTGATGCATAGTTATTTTTAGTAAATGTAGATGATGAATACTTTGTTGATATCATTGAATACTTAAGTACAAGAGTTGCACCATAGGAATTTAGTACTGCACAGAAGAAAAACCTGGTAGTCAGAGTTGTAGACTATAAATTCATTATAGGTCATTTATACAAGATGGGCGTATATATCATTTTGAGAAGGTGTGTATTGGAACATGAACGACCCAAGTTTTTAGCAGAATCTCATGAAGGCATAGTTGGAGGAAACTATGCAGGAAAATTGCGTGCAGGGCTATGGTGGCCAATAGTTCATAAAGATGCCAAGGAATATTTCCATAACTATGATGTCTGTCAGAGGGTTGGAAAACCCAATAGGAGGGATGAGATGCCCCTAAGACCATAAGTAAATCTGCAGGTATTTGAAAAATGGGAAATAGATTTTTGCAGACCTATTAATCCACCAACAAGAAGGTCAGGAGCCAGATATATCATTACTACGACCGAATACTTAACCATGTGGGTAGAAGCAAGACCAGTCAAAGATTGCAGTGCAAAAACAACAACACACTTCTTATTTGAGTAGGTGATCACTAGATTTGGATGTCCCTGGATTTTGATGAGTGACCAAGGCACTCATTTTATTAATAGTACCATCAAGTCTATGACTGAGGAGTTTGACGTATATCACCAGAAGAGTACACCATATCATCCTTAGGCAAATGGGACAGTAGAATCTTTCAATAATATTTTGAAAATGCTTTGACTAAGATCTGCAATGTTAACAAGGATGATTGGGACTTGAAAATACCAACAGTACTATGGGAATATAGGACCACATGCAAGAATTGAAAAGACAGATGCTATTCATATTGGTGTATTGATAGGAAGCAGTGGTTCCATTAGAATTTCGGGTACCTAGTATGCATGTAGCAACAATTACCAATATGAAAAAAAGAGGTGCAGTACAAGACAAGTTAAGTCAACTAATGGAAATGGAAGAGGATAGGATTCTGGCAAGATTTCACCAGGAAGTACAGAAAGAAATGGACAATTCCTGACATGACAGACACATTAAAAAGAAGATATTTAAGGAGGGATACCTAGTTCTTCTCTATGACAACATTTTTTTGCAACACCCTGGTAAGTTTAGAATGAATTGTCTAGGGCCATATGCGGTAAATACCATCACGGATGGAAGATCTGTGCAGGTAAAGGAGTTGGGAGGACCATAACTAAAAGGAATGGTCGACGATAGTCCACTGAAACCATACAGGGACAGACGATCTACTAACTTTTAAAATTTACAGCGCAATAAGAAAGTCATGTATATAGTGTACTATAGTAGATATTAGGAAAATAAACTAATAAAAAGAAATAAAAAGGAGAAAAATTAGAAAAAGGAATACAAAAGAAGAAAAATACAAAAAGAGGCAGAAGTTGGCTGAACAACAGGAAAGTGGAAAAACGTCACACACAACAATTACTGCAACAACATAGATAGACAATGCACAGGAAAAATTGGACTCGGCACAAATGCACGGAAAAAGTGAAAAACAATTATGATTAGGTTTATAAAGTGCGGAAAGCACGCGTTCACTCGACACTTAGTGATTTTTTAGTACAGAGCAAGATAGAAGTGTGTTCCTATTATCAGAAAAATCGGTAAGTGCTGACACAAACTAATCTCCCTAACTTCAACAAGAAATTAGAACAAAACATAGCAGAATACAAGCTTCTCCTTAGATTTCATTGTAATGTAAACTAGTTCAATGAGGGACAAATAACATACCATTTAAACGATGTTTGAGCCTCTCTAGTATCGTCCTTGCTCTATATTTGTATTTTTTTGGATGTTGAACCTGTTACAAAGCACAAACCAACAAAGAGAGAGTACAACGATATATATATATTCCAATGAAACCTATGCATAAGATCAAGGAATTATACAATAAAAATGGAGACACTTTTATAGGGAAGAAATGTATCACTACATTATATTAATGAAAGTGGAGAATACAACCTATGCCTTGATGTTGTAAGGTCCCTTCCAATGGCCCTTTTTCTTCAACACACACACCTTTTCTTCAATGCTTTTGATGAAGAGTATTCACAACCTGACTTGGAAAGCTAAAGAAAAACTATCGCAAGTACAATCTTCAACATAATTCTTCAGGGATAAACCAACCTAACTTTTCCCATGAGAGATCCCTCTTTATATAGAGTGAAGAGGGATGGATGAAGAGATTAAGATGATCCTGCTAAATCAGAGAAGTGGGTGAGATCCAAACCGATCAGAGGCCACCTCATCCTTCCAGAGATTCCATTCTAGAACCTTCCATAATTTCACCCTTTTCCTTTGCTTGAGCATCGTCGCACCCTAAACACAAGTAGCTTGTGACAACACTGCAGTCCACTATGGTCCAACATGCAAAGATTAGGGATCGTCGCACCCTTATCATTTGGAAAGGTGCGACGATCTTCTTTGGGAGGGTTTTAAAGAAAGGAGATATGATTCTATTTCCCAAGGAGAAAGTCTTATTTCTTCAATAGCTTCAGGGAACAGAGGAGTAAGAAATACACATATCATCAGTGATCACGGAGGTGACCAAAATAATATGTAACAGTGCCCTAAGTGTAATTGTGCGAAGAAGAGAGAAATTTTTCAAATCACATACAACATGACACCACCAAAGTTTGGTGCTCCAGGGAAGTATGTATGGGTTACTCGATAGGGCCAAAGGAGGAAGGAAAGGATGGTGGAGACTGAGAACATCATCGAGATCAATGATGTCACCACTTCCGAGACAAACTCACTCAGCCCAAAAAGGGTTGAGGAGGAAACATCGAAAAAGGCACAAGGGGAAGTAGGCCAGAGTTTCAGGACTCAAAATGGTATTACAAACCCTAATCCTGAAACACTATCTAAACCTAATGAAATGAAGGGCCAGCAACAGGGTCGGGACGAAGAGGAGGTGTTGGTTGAGGACATCACCAACTAGCCAGAATCCAAGGGGGAATAAGATGACATAGAAATAGTAGAAGCAGGGCCATCTACCATCGGGAAGAAAAGAAAGGTGTAGGACACCTCATAAATTACACTTCCCTACCTCCGAGATGCAGTGGTCACTATAGAGGACATGCTTGAAAAAGTACCTAAAATAAGGTACTCAGACCACGATGTGCACGATGCAACAAAATTAATGGACTTGGCCAAGGAATCCTACTTAGAGAACACATGAGAAATTGTACCCCTAGGAAAACCAATCATGGAGCCCGCGTAGTGGATAACAGGGCTCTATAACTCCAAGATAATGAACCTCCTAGACATATTGTACTTCGGGCGCAGTAAAAGTGTTGGGATTTTCATCAAACAATTGCTAGCCCATGTACATGGTGACATTATTTGGATGGATAGGCTAGTATATCTCGATGTGACATTGCTCACCAAAATTATGGGATTACCCACAGTGGGCGCACAGACAGAGGAATACTTGGACAATAAAGCATGCGAGAAGGAGATCGTCGAGCTAGTCAAGGCACAATTTGGTACCAGCAGAGAAAACAGGGGTATTTTTCTTAGAGATATCAATGATAACATGACAAGGTTCACCCACAAGCTCATGGCTTGAAAACTGTTGAGGAAGTGTAGAAATGAAGAGGCTCCAATGGGAGTCATCTCATTCGTCGCGCATTGTGCGAAGGGAGTAATTTTCAGTTGATCGTCGTACCTCCTAAGCCAATTCTTGATTGATTGCAGAGATGCATAGGATAATGGAACTGAGTTCCATTATTATTGGCTCATTATCCTCATAGCTTTGCTAGGATGGCAGAAGCCAAATTTTTTATCCTTTCTAGATAGGAAAGGGAAGTGCTACGCAGCCATATATGAATCCCTCTGGCAGGCCAAGGACAACAAAAATCAGCATGTGAATAACACAGTGTTCATTATGCTATTGGAAGAGATACAACAATTCACAACCAATGTGTAGCGCATTCCTGTGGAAGTGGTCTAGGAAACTGAAGGGATAGCCAGGTTTAAGGCATCCAGGCACCATATGTGGATCCAGGATGCAAGGGATCCAAAGAAGGAATTGTTGGAGATGAAATATTGCATCATAAGGGAAGAGATTGACTGGATAATCAAATATTGTCTTGAGCAATGGAAGATTCCAGTAGCAAAACCAGAAACAAGGCCAACCACAACGCAATCAACCAAACCTAAGGGGAAAGATGAAGTAGGTCCTTCAACAAATACAAACAACCCAGCTACTAACATTAGGAAGGCTGCAACGCGCACTCGGGCTTCAGGAAGTAGCATAGTGCCAAAGAGACCAAGGAGGAAAACAATGGTGCCCAGGGTAGACATTCAACAGGATGCCAAGAAGAGGGAAACATATTAGGCTGGTGAGGAAAGGGCATAGGTGATGATGAGTGGGGTGCATCCCTCATAGACAAAAAGGATGACAACGCAGACAGAGAAGATGTGCAAAAAGATGAAGTACACCAAGGAGGACCCAGTCATCACCTTGATAGAGGATGATACTAATTTAGTGGTGGACAAGGTACAATATAGGGGGGAATAAGTGGTCCACACTGCAGAAGCACAGAGAGAAGAGATCATGGCCAAACTCATAGAAGTCCATGAAACTCTATAACGATTAAAAATTCATGCAGTACCGCAGGCCACAATGAAGCAACATGAAAATACATAGTGAACCCCTGATCAGAAAGAAGGATATGAGACAATTCAGATAGTAGTGCAGGGCAGGGATACATTCACAGTCACACGAAAGATGGTCAGAATGGATTAAGAGACCACACAGAAATACATGGGGTAGGTTGACCACTTTGAGGTAGTCATGGCGTAGATACCCACACAAGCACTATACAGACTCCAGGCTAGTATAATGCATGAAGTACAATCTAGATCCCACATGGATGGCACTAACTTGGAGGTTGGTAGAGGAGTCGCAGATATGTTACAGATCACCTGCGACCAATTGACCTCAGAGAAGGAGGATTAAAAAGAACACGTTGACAAGCTAGAGCATGGGTTAACAATGATATATGACCGCATTCCATATAGCGCGCAAGTGCTAGATAGGAGTGCAGATGAAAATATAAAGATTATTGCGCAGACAATTAAAGGATATAGGTAGGGAATTGAGGATTTTAAATAAAAAAATTAATCCTACGACTCCTCCTGAGGTTCGAGAGCAAAGAGAATAACAAACCACACTCTAGATAGAGGAAATGGCAAGGGAAGAAAAGGAAGTCTCATAACTGTTTGACAGAACTACGCAGATTTGGACCACTTTGGAAGAGGATGAAAAGGTCCAACAGTTGGACCAACAAGAAGAGAAAATCAATTCTACCATGAAGAAGAAGTGACAGAAAACCATGAGCATTATTGAGCGCTTGAAGGGCATCCAGGAAGTGAAGACCCTGCAAACAAAGTTAAAGACAATGCAGATTAATAAGTAAGAAATACAAGCCTAGTTGGAGCCCCTCCGGGAACAAACAACACATATAATTGTGGAGCTAAAGGAAGATAATACAAGGATGGCGCAAGAACATTCAGAAAGTGCAACATTGTTACAAGAACAGATAACAATGTAGATGGTTGAGGCACTAACAGATAAATATTCCCAAGTGAAATAAAAAGGGAAGGAACTAGTAGAGAATTTCCACAGCTTGGTGAAGGTTGTACAGGGAGCACGCACCACCTGAGTGGTTCAGGAGGAGCCACATGTCAGTTTTGGGGGGCTGTTGGAGCAGGCCTATTGTGGGAAGAAATTCTATTTTGGGCACATGCCTATTTTGGAGAGAAAGATCTATTTTGGGAACAAGTTCATTTTTGGAGGGAAGGATCTATTTTTGGAGCATACACAACAGGTGGCAGGAAAGCAGCATGCAGAAAAAGAAGGAAAAGTAATGTGGTGTGCATGTAGATAGGCATAACCATGTTAGGGTTATGGTTTTTGACAAAGATTTTAACGGCTATAAGCCTAAAATGTAGTATAAATAAAGACCTAGGAGGTCTAGGTCGAGGTCCGCCAGTTGATCATTGAGAGTTAGTTGGTTGGGAAGCCATGGATTGTAATAATTTTTGTGGTAGAGTGAAATAAGCTAGTCTTTAAGGGTTAGGTCACAGGATGAGGAGCCTGGTGTGATATAATAATCCTCTCAGAGGGCACTTACCCTCATTTTGATTGTAATACTGAAGACGTAATGCGTGCAATGCAAGATATTGCAGCAAAATAAATAAAAGAGAAGAGAAGCCAGATCTTTATGGACGTAGCCTTGGGAGGGGGTGAACCATGGTAAAATATTGTGTTTTATATGATTTTTAATGAATTCTTTGCTTTTCTATTAATCATTAGCTCAAGAATGAATGGTTAAAATAGTTATAACAACATGCATGCATAGGTTTAAAGATGAATGAATCATAGAAGTATATGAATGATTAATAATGATGATGTATAAGGAAAATAATCTAAACACAATACCCACTCATTCCTAGACCGCAAACACCTAAGTATTGTAGTCCCCCATAAAATCTATCTCAGGTGAGACTACGTTGTGCACCTTGTGCGCAGTGTTTCCTTCTGGTTTCCCAGGAGGGTCGATAGTTTTGAGGGTTTTGTTGGAAACCTGTTTGAGAGAATAACTTGGGTCAGCCCAAGTTAACCAACAGATCGACAAAGATTTCTATGTGGGATCTAAAACTAACATGAGACAAACAATAATAGGGTATGGATATGTAAGATTCTAGCTTGAGTCAGGAGGATTTATGAGAATAGAACATATGTTATATGTTTCATATTTAAACGTAAACCTACTCTCAGTTGTAGCTTTTGAATATGAAGGATATGCAGTCGCATTCCAAAATGGCCAAGTACTTGTGTATTCAAGGGAAGCTACTCAAGATACAACAATAATACTTGATGTTTGCAAGGAGAGGTTATATAGGTTACTTGGAAGAACAATAATCTGGTTTAATGGTTTCTTGAATTCAACATCATGTTCTGTGTCAGATTCAACATCAATGTTAGAGGCATTGTCAGAGATAGGAAGTTGTGAGACTCCCTCCAGTACTAAGGGAAGGATGAGTCCATGAATAAACCATCTATCTGAAAAAATTTCATTGTAAATATGTATATTTGTAAATTGCAAGTTAATATGCATATGTAKATRCCTTCTAAATATATTTCTATTTTTGTATTAGAATGCTTGTAAACTACTCATTATACATTGTCAAGAGTGAGAGRAGTCTTATGAGATTTCTATGTAKCCACCTTATAAATTGTTAAGAGTGACAAGWGTCTTGTAATATTTCTATATATCCACCTTACATATTGTTTAAAGTGATAAGAATCTTGTAAAGGGTTTCTACATAGCCACATTGTTCTAGAGTGAGGGATCTTATAGAGATTTCTAAGCCTTTCAACAACATTATAGACAATTGTTTTATCTTGTTATCATCTAAGCACTACATATGGATCAAATTGTCTAAATTAACATTCTTATTCTGAAGAACCGAAGGAGAAGGAACATAAGGATGCAAGCATTTGGAACATGTAGATCAAAAGTGGGAAGATCATCAAAGTAATGCAAATATTCCTAGAGTTGGTAAAGAGATAAGAGGTATATACTTGTAAAGATCTATGCTATTGATATGAAATCTCCAAGATATTATGTCATGTTAGATGTATACCTTGAACAAAAGCAGTTCAAACAGTACAAATGTATACAAAGCATATGTTTAGAGTTTCTTTTAGGGAAGGAGAGAGAAAATGGACAGGGAATTCATTCAGACACTCCTACAGATACATCAACAGTACAGGAACAATGAGTTCAGATAAGTGAAGCATAGATAAACATTCGACTTGGTTTCATGATTGGCTGAGATAGACTATCTTCAACAGAGAAGGAGATGGAAGTGGATGTTGAGTACATGATTTGGATTCAGATATTGCATAGATTCAATGAGAAATTTTTTGTTATGAAAGAATATATGAGCCAGAACCAAAACTAGATTTGAACTAGTGATAGTTTCCAAAGAGCTAGAGTCATAGCCATATTTGAGAAGCATGCATAAGTATATTGATATAGTATCCAGGATCCAAGATCCAAAATGAAAATTAGTCTCAAAATATTCAGCAAGGTGGAAGAGTGAAGAAGCTTCATCGTCACTAAGTTACTAGATAAGAGAATTTCAGTAAGGTGGAAGTGTGAGCAAGATTTATCATCACTAAGTTGTTGAAATATTAATACTTTTGGAGGACCAAAAGTCCTTCAATGGGAAGGTGTGATCCAGGAGGATACAAAATGCTCACAAAGGTATAGGAGGATCCAAAATGCTCACAGAGATCTAGGAGGATCCATGAATGCTCAAAATTTTATTGTCTCAAATATTCTCTAAAATGGCTTCATTGTGTAGATCGTGGCGACATCTTTCCAATGGCACAAAAATCGCCTCAGACGAAGTCCGTATGAAAAATTTATAGCCGGTCAAAGTTAAAGTCAAACATGATAAAAGTCAAAGTCAAAGGTGACACATGTTACCACTGGAAGGGTGACACATGTCCTATCCGTACAACATGATGACATCATGTTGATGTCAGCAGGGTGATGTGGCAACATGATAGCGTGCCATGTGTCAACCTGAAATGGACTTTTCAAGGGTCCATTTGGACCAATAAAAAAATGGCACGTGCCATCCATATGATGATGTGGAAAGGTAAGTTGGTAGTGAGGTGGACCAATAATAGACGGACACATGGAAAGCCATATGAAAAGGTGGCAGACAGGTCAGTGGTGATGTGGCAGAGGTTGTACAGTCAACCAATGATAGGTTTCCACATGGGCCAATCAAACGGCACCACGTGGAACCTTCCGCAAGCCCAAGTTGGGCTAGGTATAAAAATTATGTTATGGGCTTGACAGGATTCGAACCCCAGAACTCCCATAGAATCCAAAGGAATATTCCAAATACCCAATGACTTCATACTTATCTGCTAACCACTGTGCCAAATGTGGAACTTGTTACAATCGACAAGTTATAATATATTTAATGTAATACATATGGTTTCAACATGTATGAAAGGTGGGGAGGACACGAGGTTTGAACCCCTGACTTCTCTACTACCAATCCAGTGACCCTACCAATATGCCATAAGGCACGGTTGGTTGAATCTATGAAGACTATTACATTTAAGCTCATGCCAAAGATTTCAGAAAGTGGTTGAGGCCCGTGTCCTATTTATGGGCACATATTCCGAGGTTTGCACACATTTTGAGGAGCACACATATCAAGGTAGACATAGATATCAAGGTGGAACAAATCCCAATGCAACGTATGGTACAGACACAGTTTTGTGTGTCGAGAGAAACTAAGTTTATGTGTTGCATAGATTTTCATGCCATGAGGTACTTTGTCCAAACATAGGCATGTTTATACTTATTTTTCTCATTTTCTTGAGAGGATTATGATGGTGATGTTATTTTTGTGTTAATATGTTGTCTTTGTAATTCTTATTCCATATTTCCATTAATGAGCACCATAGTGCATCGTTTGGTGTGTAAAGAGGGTAAAATTGAGCCAGTTCATAATATGGTCAACTTTATACTCATTTTTCTCATAATTTCGCAAGGCGTTCAATGGTAAACTCAATTTTTTAGTTTGAGTAGTGGAATTAGAGAGTGACTTCAAAATTGACTTTGTAAATCCATTTTGTATTGTAATTTGACATTTTGAAATTATGAGAAGTAGTCTCATTGGTTTAAAGGGGACTTGGAGATGAAGTAAAATATGTCATCAGATATTGTTTATTTGAGTTCTTTTATTTTTTGTTGTGTTATCTCATAACTCTTCAAGTTAGTCATCATTTTATGAGATTTTGGATAATAATCACATCATCATTTTTCTGCAAATCACCTCAATATGATCAAGAATTATTTTGAATCAAGTTAGATGCTAAAATGGGTTTTTAAAGATTAATATTGGTATCTAAGGATTTTTGGATCACCTCCACACAAGCATCCAATCCGTAGACCCCATCCTCACCATAGGCCATCACCGCTTGCACCACCACCACTAATACATCTCCAAACACCTATTACTAGCCAACCTTCACCATTACTCTAAAAAATCCAACACCTCCTTTTAGTTCTCAACTTCATTACCCTTTCCACCATCCTCATATCTCAAGCCATATCCTCCCTATATCCCTCCACCTCAGCCTCCCTCCACTCCCAAGATGCCACCACATCACCACCAAACTCCACACCGCATGCCACTCCCTTCTCTTAACCCTCCACCATTCCACTACCATTTCCCCACGCACCTATAGCATTCTAATGTCATAGACCTTAATACAATCTCTCAACCTAACCTTTCCAATCACCATCCATAGTTTCCAATACCACCAACTCATTCCAACTACCATGGGGCAAGCCTTAATGCTCAACACCCTCCAAACTTTTAATATTTCTCCTCTATCTAACCCATAATATCTCATGGCAAGCTATTTATAATGAAATTTTTTTGTACCATCGTGGTGCATTGGCATTCATGTGGAGAAACTAAACAACTATTAGTAGTAGAATTTTCAGGGTGTCTAGTAATCTGATGTATAATCTTAGTAGTTAAAAAAAAGTAGACCATGTATGATCTAAAAGTATATCATCACTTGCAGACTAATAGGCTATGATAACTTGTTGTGCCAAAAGGTGCTTTCTGCAGCTCAATATGAGGGAGATGTGTAATTCATTTTGTGCTCAACATGGAGTTGACATGTGACATTTAAAAAAATATCAATAACAAAAAATTATTTCAWTGTCCTTGATAAATAAAATATTTCAATATCCATCTTAAGTAAAATAATTCTATATCAACTTTATATATATAAAGAGAAAGAGAGAGTAATTGAAAATAAAAATAAAAATATATTTTGTTAATAGGTTCTTTCTACATTCCAGAATGAGGGAGATGGGTAATTCCTTCAATGCTTAATATTATGGAGTTGACATGTGGAATTTAAAAAAATATTGATAAGAGCAAAATAATTTCAATGTGGACCATAAATAAAATATTTCTATGTCCACTTATATATATATATATATATATATATATATATATATATATATATATATATATGAAAGTCGATACATGGCATTTTAAAAAATATTTTAACATCCACCTTAATTAAAATAATTTTATATCAGCTTTATATATAAAGAGAGAAATGGAAAGGAAAAAACTCTTATGGGTAAAACATTTTAATGGTGGGTTGACTATGAAGGAGATGTGCAATTTTAATGCCACGTGTCAACTCCATCTTGAGAATGAAAGCAATTGCACATCTTCGTCATAGTCAAGCCACCATTCAAATGTTTTACCCATAAGAATTTTTTACTTTCAATTTCTCTCTATATATAAAGTTGATATACAATTATTTTAATTAAGGTGGATGTTAAAATATTTTTTTAAATGTCATGTGTCAACTTTCCTTTTTTTTTTGTAAACAATCTAGATTCCTTATATTACAGTTATGAAAATGTACAATTTTTTTATTGCTATTCTGTCGTTAGGAAAACCAGACCAACAACAATGAAGCAAATTGTCTGAGATAGTATAGCAGGGTTGTCTTTTAAAGCTAAAATTTTGAAGGTAACTAAATATAATGTTATCACATTTATCAAAAATAAAAGCTAACTATCGATATCCCCTATCTTGACGAGGTGTAATTGACATTCCAAAACCTCCTAGACTACAACATATAACAACAAAGAAAAAACTAGAAATCATTAAGGCTTGATAGAGGGTTGGCCCTCATCCGGAGGAACCTATGCATGAGGCAGAGTGACATGAGAGAGGTCCAATTCTGCCATGTGTTTGGCCATGAAGTTCAACTTGTAGTCATGGAGCTGGAGCTTCCCTTGTATATTGTAGAGTTGGAGAAAGATCTTGTTCTTGTCCTCCTCGAAGTCTACCAAAGCTTGTCCCAACATGAGCTTCAACTGCCAATAGATTTTGTCAGTTTTCAAGCATTGGGAGATACGGGATCTAGTGTTTCCAGTGTCCAAAATATGGGAGCTAAGTAATTCAAGAACTTCATCATCCGAGACAAAGCGTCTCATAACCTTGACGTCAGCTTCTGCAAGATCTAATTCTGCTTAGACATGTGGTGGAGTATGGGCATGGTAAGAGTCTGACGACTCTTCGGTTGTGGCTTCAAGTCGAGAGCTAGAGTAGTTGCATTGCCTGCAAGAGGTGCCATCGCAGGCACAATGAGAATGATGACCACGAGCCATGAGGGGCTGGAAGAAAAGATCAATGGATGAGAAGTAGAAAGGAAGGAAGTATGACGATGAGAAGGTGTAGTTCTGAAGGAGGGAAAGGTGAAAAAGTTCCAGAAAAAAAGGAACAAAGATATCAGAGCTGGGAAATAAGTCGGAAGGAACGCTAAGGAAGTCAGTAGAATGAAAGAAAATGGAGTGAGTAGAGGGAAAATAAATAGAGGTAGAAGCCATGATTAGAGTCTGGACAGAGGATTGTACAAGGCGAGGAGGATGTACCAACAGTAGATCATAACCAGAGCTAGAATAGGTCGAATGTGATGAGTCATTATCCCCGTATTACACAGAGAGGTGGTGCCTTTACTATTCATTAAATGAGGTGGCATGGGTGTGAGGTAGGTGGCAAGAATCGACTAGATAAGAAGACATGTAGTGCTCTGTATCAGTTGGCGTTCCCATCTTCTTTCTCATCCCTGTCACCCGATAGGGGAGCACGTGTCAATTTTCAACACACAAAAACACACACATATATATATCAACTTAGATACATCTAAACTCCAGATATATCATACACCTGAGAGGTATCAAATCTGGCATCAAATCCTTCTAGATGCAAACTTTTCTTCAAGTTTTTGTAATCTAAAAAAGTTTGCATCTCGAGGAATGTGATGCCTCTCCATGTATGATATATCCAGAATTAAGATGAATATACGTTGATAAATAATGTTACTCTTATCACCAATAACATACAAATAGTATATGATAATGATGTTACTCTGACCACTCCTTACATTGTATATGTACTTGCATTTAACGCGACTAAAGTATTTATCTATGTTGGTATTTTGCATTTTTTTAAGAAAGTCTGCAATAATTTGACATGATATGGATACCACAATTAATTGAATTTATGGTTATTTGCATTAGTGTTTTTTGATTTCATAATTTAAATTTAAAATTAATGTGAGTAATATAAAATATTTGATTATATCGCTTGTGTCAATCAAAATTTCAAAAATTGAGTAATATCAAATATTGATTATATCCTTTCTGCGAAATGGTATTTGATAGAGAATCTACAAAAGGCGAAGGACTATGTTGTACTTTGTTACTATGAATAAAACTCGACATGAATACATCTATCAAATATGTTCTAGTTCTCAAGGAGCTTCAGAAAATATCACATCCCTTGAATAACTTGAAGGAGCAAGTGTTTAAGCACGACTGATATGGAAATCAATGAATGCAAAGCTTCCATGTTATGGATTTATGTGGATTCTATTATTATATATTACTTTTGGGTCTTGGGAAAGACCAATTTGTTTGTGTTATATGTTCATATACTCTAGATTGCAAGGATTAAAGAATAGCATAGTGCTCTCGATCCCACTTTGTCCAAGAAAGAACAAGGGATTTGTTTGTTCTTTTCCTGATTATGGAATCATTTCATTTGGGACACAACTTGTTGCTTTGTAGGGGATCAAGGTAAAAAACAATACCCTTGATCCCACTTTTTCCGAGAAAAGACAATGGATTTCTATATAGAGGATTAGGTCCAACATCGATCTCTGTGTATATAATTTTTAGAAAGAAGCGTTTCATCTATCCACATGTTTAAGAAACTCTTTTATGTGTAAGTATTGAGATATGCATGTGAACATATTCTGCTCATATGAGAGTGAAATTAAAATGGTTTTTAATGATGGAAACCTTATCAATAACTTGATGAACTCATTCTTATCACACATGCTAAAGATGGAATACAACGTGAGGTAGTTGGGTTTAGGGTAGAGATGATTGTGTTCGGATTCATCTATTTGGCCTTAGCTGCCTCTTGGCTATTGTTTTTATTCATATGAGATATGATTGATATATTATTACAATGATGAGTGTTCCATATATAGGGAACATATGGTGACCATCCATGAAAGGATGCATCCCTTRAATAATCAATAACTATTTATTATTATCATTTACTTATTATATATGATAATTGATAATCAATAATTATATTATTAATTATTATTCTAAGAGAATGTCTTCCCGATGTTTTCCAAACATCAACAATCCCTCTCAATGAGGGAGACATTTTGAATCATGCCAAGCTTGTCTTTGAAGTATACAAACTTCACCCTAGACTCATGATAATTGTCTGTCAGTCTTGGGAGATGTCTCTCTCCCACCTAAACTGAGGAGAAACTATTTTTGTGGCTCTCCCTCTAAGCCAATTAAGTCTCTCTAAGATCAGGTTCACTCTGGGTCCGCATGTAATATCATATAGCATATTGAGTCTTTATTATTCCTTGTCAAATCACCATGACTAGGACAAAGACCACACTAGGATCTTTCACCAGAAGTACACACCTGTGAGTGAATGTCATATCAATGCTAACTGACATGTGGAAATCACTTCAAGCACCTCGAGTCTATATTATTTATTGTCATGATCAAGGAAGGACTACGTCTGGGCCCATTTACCACAAGTGCACCTTTATGATAAATGTATCCTATCTCCCTTGGTCTACAGCTCAATCTAGGAGAAGTTTTTCCCAATGTTGAAACATCAACACTCCCTCTAAGCTAGGGAGGTATCTTTCCATAGTAGTACACAACTATTGTCCAGATACACACAGTCTCCGCCAGTGGTACAAAACCACCATAGTAGCAAAATTTTTGTCACATGTGGCACTCCCATGTGGACTTCTAGAGGATACTCCCTCTAGGAACACTTAGGGTCAACTCCCCATAGTGTGTGACATCAAGGGTCAACTCCCTTGACATGTCCTCATGTGCTCTCCACATGGGATGTTGGGATATAAGCCCAAATGCACTTATCCCTTCTCGAATAAGTGTCCTTATAGATCAACTAAACTCAATTCACAGAGGAGTACGATCTAGAGAATGTTTGTCACACATGGCACTCCCATGTGGACTTCTAGAGGCTACACCCTCTAGAAACACTAGGGTCAACTCCCATAGTGTGAGATGTCAAGGGTCAACTCCCTTGACATGTCCTCATGTGCTCTCCACATGGGATGTGTCCTCATGTTCTCTCCACAAGGGATGTTAGGATATAAGCCCAAACACACTTATCCCTTCTTGGATAAGTGTCATCACATATCAACTGACCTCAGTCACAGAGGAGTACGATCTGGAGAATGTCTTAGGAAGCTTCAAATATCAACACTCCCTCTCAGCGAGGGAGACATTCTCGGCCATGCCAAGTCTGTCACGAAAGTACTTGAACTTCATCTTGGTTTGGTAAGAAAATCAGCAACCTGCTCATCTATAGGAAGGTACTGCACCAATACTTCCTTCCTCTGCACCATGTCTCAGATTTAATGGTACGTGATCTCAATGTGGTTTGATTTGTCATGAAACAATGGATTATCTGAGATCTTCACACAACTTTGGTTACCATAATGAATAATGGTGGAATCCAACATATGTTCGAATAAATATGCAAGGATCTTGTGAAGCCACACTGCTTCACGGACTAACATACTTAATGCAATGTACTATGCTTTTGCTTTGCTCAAAGCCACAAAAGTTTGTTTCCTGCTTGTTGGAAGCAGGCCAAAGTGGAAATAAAGGTGATTTTGGGAAAGAATGCATGCACGAGGAAAGAGACAGCTGGAAGGAAGAACAACATGCACACATGCATGGAAAACCTAGCGACGTTAGGGTTAGGTTTTTTGCAATGTATTGTAATGGCCGAAGAGCCAGAAACGTATAAATATAGATACCTAGGTCCCATAGAGGGACAGGCTAGTTATTAGTTGTTGATTGAAGCTATGTGATATTTTTGTATGACCTACTTTTGTAAGTTGTTGAGCTAGAGATGACTAAGGAAGGTAGATCTTAAGGGTTAGATCGCAGACTGAGAAGCCTGGTGCGATCTAGTCATCCTCATAATAGATCTTAACTTGACTGTGAAGAGTTGTAAAGAACGTGGCGTTGTAGTGATAGAATGACTATAATAAAAGAGTTAAGAGCCAGATCTTTGTCAACGTAGCCTAGGGGGGTGAACCATGGTAACATTTGTGTTATGTGATTGAATGCATGTATTTATTGTCTTTCAGTAGATGTTGATAAGCTAAATGAATGAGTTATTATATTTCCTACATAAATCGTGATAACAATGTATTGTGTTAATAAGTTACAGTAGCACTTTCATCATACAGTTCTCAGATTCCCTACTCAATCCTAGGCTGCAAGCACATGAGTATTATAGCCACCCATTAAAACTATCTCAGGTGAGACGACGCAGTGCACCCTATGTGCTATGTTTCCTTCTAGCTTACTAGGAGAGTCGATAGTTTTAGAGGCTTTGTTGGAAACCCGTACAGACATGAACCCTGGGTCACTCAATACAAACTCATACATGATATATATCGATAACCAACAAATGGTTATGTTTTCGTTGTAGGAACAGTAGAGGATTGAGTAGATAAGATATGTTGAAGCTCTGTTAAAAGATACATAAGATCTACGGGAGGCGGATCAAGAGAATATTAAAGCAGAGAAGAAAGCAATGAGCCACTAGAAGGGGATGTTGAGACCATGGAACCCCACAAAAGCAGAGATTGAAAGTTGGCTAAAGAAAAAAGAGATGGAATTTGCACAAAAAGATAACAGAAACCCTAGAGTAACACCCCACAAATATCTTGAGAAATACGTGTTTACTGATTTGCATGAAGTATTTTTCTGTGATTTTCCACACTTATTGCAGGAATGGATATTAAGGTTGAAGGATAACCATGCAGTGAACCGGATCCGACAGTTAGAGTGGACCCTAGTACAGATTGAGTAGTTACAGTAGGTGAAAAACAAGTTCACCCACGTAGTAGACTTTTGGCTCGACAGTATTGTGGCAGGCTTTATAACAGAGTTTGCAGTAGACACAATGAAGTCGTATAGCGCAGCAGAGCAAGAGTTTTTATGCGGAAAATGAGGAAGGTAGATTATATCGTTGTATACTTCTATCAAGATATTGCTATACAACAAAGGTGTAATGAAAATGGAGTCGGACATCTAAACTTCCCTGCATGCATGGGAGAAGGGGGGAAGCACTGATAGAAAAAAGGAGAAATGGAAGGAGGAAAGGATAAGGGAAAGAAGGAGGAACCCTTGGACCCAATCATGATGGAGGACGACCAAATCAAGAGGATCATGGAGACAGCTGGAAAGACGCATAGCGGAGTACCCTACCAATACAAGGTGAATACCAAGAAGAGAGATGTAGCCACGAGCGAAGGCTTGGTGAGTGACAAGGAAGAGGTAGAGGATCTCTGGGCTGTGGAGAAAATTGAGGAAATCCTATGCTCAATATATGAGAGGAAGATGAGAGGTCCAAGAATAGGAAGAGAAGGCAACAATCTTATCCATATTAATGTCAGTTTGGAACCCATAAACCCATGTGTGACTAATACACCAAAGAGAACACCACCGTTTAGACAACCAAAGTTCGGAAGAAGTCAGATAACAGGAAGTACATCTACACAAGGAACAACAATTGGAGGAGCCAGTTCAGGCAACACTAGTCAAGTATCTACACTGTGCGCAGGTAGTAGTTCAACGTTCAAAATGGCAAGACATGATCCCACCATCAGGTTACCTGAATTTAAAGGAGAAGCGTCAGAGGACCTGGAAAAACATTTGTTCATCTGTGAGAAGATTTGGGAAGAAAAACATATCACATACAAAGGTACTAAACTAGCACAGCTAGAAATTACACTAAGGGATCGCACATTGGATTGGTATATGAGTTTAGCTACAAACAATCCACCAGGGACAACCAGAACAATTACAGACATCAAGAAATTGTTGATAAATGAGTTCCAGAAGTCGAGTTCAAAAGATCAATACATGAATGAGATTGTCAAAATTAGACAAAAACCGAGAGAATCTGTATGAGAGATTGACCAGAGATTCAAGCGATTAAAGGGAAAGTTGAAATATCTCATGATTGATATGCATCATAGGCATCTGTTTGTCAATTCACTACTCCTACAATTAAAATATCCATTGCGGCAATAGAAGTTTCATATGCAGGTAGAGGATCTGCATATAGCCCTACAACTAGAAGAAAACCAGTATCAGAAGATGGATCCAGCCATCAAAGAAATGAAGGAGGATTTGAAGAACCTAACGTTCTAGTTAAACCAGAATAAAAGTAAGGATAAACGAGAAGTCGTTTGGTGCACTACATGCAAGACAGAAGGACACCATAAGAACGAATGTCTAACATTCATGTAGTATATGGCAACATGAATGCCAAATCTGTTACCAACAGGAGGACTATGGTGTGAAATCTGCAAGAAACTGGGCCACGATCCATATCACTGCTCAATGTGTAGAAATACCAGACAGTCCTAAAGAGTTCATATTGCAACTTTTGCAAGTTAGTGGGCCACGACGAAAAAGATTGTAGAACTATGGAATTGATGAGAGAGAGGACATCAGATGCATATAGAGTGCAGGCAGAAATGATGACTAGGCAATCTGCACCACAATTTAACCAAGTTCCATCCACATACAACACTTCAAAGCAACAATATAATACTGTGCAACAACCATATAATACCGCGTAGCCACAACACAACCTCAGTACAATACCGTTGTTATCGGACTAATCGGTAGGTGCGGACACTAACTGATCTCCCTAGATCCACCTGGATCTAGAAAAAAACAGGAGAGAACATGACGCTTTCATTAAGTTTTAAGTATTGAATTTACTAACTAAAGAGGGATGAGTGACATACCGTTTAAATGTCGTTTCCTCTCACCATCACCATCCTAGCTCCATTCCAATGCTCATACAATGATGATCCTACAAAAGAACGAAACCAACCAAAGTGATAGTAATAGCATAAACTCAATATAAACTTATGTATGTGATCAAGGAATCATACAATAAAACACAACAAGCTTTATAGGAAAGAATCATATTACTGTATCATATTAAATGTGAAAGAGAGATTACAACCATGGCCTTGATGTCATAACGTCCCTTCCAACTGTCCTTTGTTCCCCACACACTTCCATTCCAAGAATTCTGAGAGCATAGGTCTGATAGCTACTCACAATCTACCTTGACAAAGCAAATCTCAAAGCCCCTCTAACCAAGCTAACAATTACAAGTGAAATCCAACTTAGTCAATTCCAAAAGCTCCAAGCTCAAAATCCAACTTTCTCCATGAGAACTCCTTTCCTTTTATAAGTTGAAGAGGATAAGGTGAGGAGGTTAGGATGATCCCACTAAATCATGAAAGCTTAAGATAAGAGTAATTTTTACACAAGCTTAAATCTAAACAAAACTATGCTTGAACCTGGTTTCATTTTTACACAAGCTTGAACCAGAGGAAACTATGCTTGAGGTAAGTGGTTTCATTTTTACACAAGCTTGAACCATAGAAAA